>CAUYRH010077021.1:0-42143 GCA_963574655.1 Perodicticus potto
GTAGAGTGCCGTGGCGTCACACAGCTCACAGCAACCTCCAACTCCTGGGCTTAGGTGATTCTCTTGCCTCAGCCTCCCGAGTAGCTGGGACTATAGGCGCCTGCCACACGCCCGGCTATTTTTCTGTTTTACAGTTTGGCCGAGGCTGGATTTGAACCTGCCACCTTCGGCATGTGGGGCTAGCACCCCACTCAGTGAGCCATAGGTGCCGCCCAATTACTCATTTTTGTGAGTAAGAAATAAAAACGAAGTTTAAAAATTAACCTAGGGCGGCGCCTGTAGCTCAAAGGAGTAGGGCACCGGCCCCATATGCCAGAGGTGGCAGGTTCAAACTCAGCCCCGACCAAAAACTGCACAAAAATAAAATAAAAAAAAAAAAGTTAACCAAAATCACACCATGCTGAAGAAAATCACAAATATGAGTTGAACTTCATTCCGTGTAAGAGTCTTTTTTTTTTTTTTTGTAGAGACAGAGTCTCACTTTATCGCCCTCGGTAGAGTTCTGTGGCATCACACAGCTCACAGCAACCTCCAGCTCCTGGGCTTAGGTGATTCTCTTGCCTCAGCCTCCCGAGTACCTGGGACTCAATGAGTCTTTTTTCACCTCTGTCTTTATATTTCACTTGTTTCATCACATTTGGAACCTCTCTTGAGCTTTGATATATTTTCTTCTGATATGACCATCCTGTTAGATTTTGCTGGTGACTTTTTTTAGTTGAATCCCTCAAGAATTTTTTTTTTTTTTGCAGTTTCTGGAAGGGGCTGGCTTTGAACCCACCACCTCCGGCATATAGGGCCAACGCCCTACTCCTTTGAGCCACAGGCACTGCCCCCTCAAGAATTTTTTTTTTAATTTCTGAGGATTAACCAAAATATGTCTCAGTATCATGCATTTGCTGAGCCATGGAGTGCCCTTTCGCCTGTGTATCAGTTCTTCTAATTAGGGCATTTGTAAAAAATATCAAGTGTTTGTGTACAGTGTTTGCATGTACCGGCGGTCCCTGAGTTAAAAACATCTGACTGATGTACGACTTGCACTTAGGAATTGAGGCTACTGCAGTAAGTCCCTGTACGACTCACGCTTAAAAAAAAGGCTATTACAGGTAATAAGTAAATGTACCTGTTCAGACTTATAAATAATTCAATTTAAGAACAAACTTACAGAACTTATCTTGTTTGTACCTGGGGGCTGCCTGTATTGTTTTCGATTTTTCCCTTCAATGATCACGTTGAATCATTTTTTGTCTTTTATAGCTGTTAGTTTCTCCCGAATTGCTTTGATCTGTACTTTTTAGCTGTATTCACTATAATTTTCCTAAGCTTTTCCTGTATGTCAGTGATTTCCTTTTTGTGTCTGTTTTGTTTCCTACCGTCCTTATTTTTTGCAAATTAGTTTTATCTTCAGTTCTTTAAATTAGTTTTTAATTTGTTTTCTATTTTTTAAAATAAGTTCTAGCATGTGATCAGTTTTAGTACAAAATTATACCCTTCAATGAGTAGTACTTAAATCATTCTTTGTGAAGATTTTAGTGTTCTGATTACTGTTTCAATTTTGTTAATTACGAGATTAATTTATTGTCATAATTAAAGGTTTTATTTTTCATGGAAAAGTTAGAAATTGAACTTGCCTTCACTTCCATTATTAATTTTGTTTCTTCCTTATAAAGAGTATTTTCCAGTATCAGAAATCTTAGAAAAATAAGCATATCTATTTCATTTTAATTAGAGCATTGCAGCTGCTTTATGTGATGGATTCTAAATAACAGTGGCTTAAAAACAAGACGAGTTTTTCTGTCACTATAAATCTGAGATGGTGTGCTGGTTCAGTTTTGTGACAGAGGTCTCCTTTTATTCTGTTGCTCTTCTATATGATCCAACATGGTCCATATTCCTTTCCGGCTGTTAGGAAAATGGAAGGGAAAGGAGAGGGCATGTCCTGCCCATAAAGGTGCAGCCTGGAAGGAACACAAACCACTTTCTCTCATATCCTACTGAGTCTCCTGACTGTAGCTTTAGTCTGGGAAACGAGGTCTTTAAGCTAGGTCACCGTGTGTCCAGATACTATTGTTATTACAGAAGAAGTCATAACTAGATATTGGGGAAAAATAAGCAGCCTCTTCCCTATGGTGATTATTACGTTATATCTGTGATTGTTTTGTTTAAGGGTTTATCTCTCTTAGGACTTTCTGAGCCCTTCAAAGGAAGGAATCATTTTCCCTATCCTCATTTTCTTAATGCCCAAGTTCATTATATAATAGACATCTGATATTATTTGTTGAATTGTTTTTGAGTTAAAATGATAATAGTGTATGTAATTTTTTTTTTAATTCTGGAAGAATGGGGTCTGCATATTTATAAGGTATTTTAGAACATTCTAGGAATTTTTGACAAATAGAAAAAGATTCCCTATTATATTATTCTAGTTTCATTATTGCACCTGAAATCAGTGATAGCTACAAAGTATATAAATTTGATTGAGTTAGGTACATATATAGCTAGTAATACAGGTTTTCCTTACTTGATATGAAAGTGTCTTTGGATAATAAGTGGATTCCTATCTAAATTCATGAGTTCTCTTATGACATTTGGGTTAAGCTGAAATGGATTAATCTTTTTCTGATAAAGTTTCATAAGCTGTGATTTCTCTGGTGACCGTATTTAATTAGATATTAAATAAACTGCTTATCTTTATACCAACAGGTTTTATGACTGCATTTTCCCCCCTGAACTGCATTTCACAGATTAAGTAGCTAGCAGAAGTAAAAAAAAAATTTAGTAAACCATAATATCCTTATATTAAAAATTACAACATGCCCACTTTTTAAATGAAAAGTAAATAAGCTGAAATTTAAAGGCCAGAGATGGAGGGAGATAGTCTAAATGTGTACATTCCAAGGAAAATAAATTTATTTTGCCTTTTCAAGTACTGTTCCCTCCCCTTCTAGAAATTGGCTATGCTTCTTGTAAATGGAAAAGTTCCATTTAATCTGCCAAGGCTGAACCATTTTATGATAAGGTGCTGAAGGTTTTAATTAAAAACTTGAGTTTTCTATTTCTTCATTTTTTAAATGGTATACATCACAGTAAGTTTCTCCAACTTCAATGCAATGACATTCTGACTCAGCTTTTCCCACCAAGTGTTGGAATGGAGAGGATATATACTTGCAACCTTGTGAATGCTAAATGGCAAAGATTAATTTAATCTGCTACTTTATCAAAAGGAACACCATAAAAATTGGGGTGGAAACATCAAATGACCTTTGTACAGATCAGAGCAGGAGTTTCTTAGTTGTCTGCGGTACTGAGACCTTAAATGGAGGAAAGATCAATAATTGTCTGATTGCTTAAATGCACAGAGTTAGTGAAGGGTTTGACTTTTCTGTCTCCCTAAAGGAAATTTTTAGAAGAGACTCTTTTACCCTTTTAGAAACTTCTTTAGTTTCACCAAATTTGAAGTCAAAAGATTTTTACCTTTCTCTGGTAATTCATTCTACTCCCTTGAGTAAACCTCAAGTGAAGACTACCTTGGGAGAAATGAGCAGGGTGACCCCTCATGGAGAAAGTGATGGCTCAACTGGTTATGTAAATGTTGGATTATGTAAAGGTTGTGTATCTTCTGTGTTTCTGGGTTGCATTTCTGGCACATTTCACAGATTGGTATCTTCAGAAGCCATGGTGGTTAAAGAACATCTAAATTGTAGTCTCCTTTTTCAGCTGCTTCCTGAACATTTCCATTTTCTTGGTTTAAACTTGTGTTGAAACTTACAAGTACCATGTTCTCGATGAATCTTGATGTCCTAGAATCATCTCAGATTCTTTTTCTACACCCATACCTGTGGATTGATCTACTGAAAAGCCTCTCATATTCCTCCAAATCTTAGTACTATCTTCCTATTTAAATACTTCACTCCTGTGCTGGGCCTGGGATCATGCTTGTAATTTGAGCACTCTGGGAGGCTGAGGCAGGTGGATTGCTTGAGCTCAGGAGTTTGAGACCAGTCTGAGTAAGAGCAAGACCCTGTCTCTGCTAAAAATAGAAAAATTAGCCGAGCTTTGTGCTAGGCACTTGTAGTCCCAGCTACTCAAGGCTGAGGCCAGAGGATTTCTTGAGCACAAGAGTTTGAAGTTGCTTTGACCTAAGATGAAGCCACAGCACTCTAGCCTGGGTGACTGAGACTCTGTCTTAAAAAAATAAAAATAAAAATAAGTAAATAAATATTCCCCTCTCATACTAGCTTTTCTAACTTTTGAATGTCTATCCAGTCAACTTCTCTTTAATAAACCCTGAGCAGCATTATCTAGTTCAGCGGTTCTCAACCTGTGTGTCGCAACCCACAGGAACTGTATTAAAGGGCCACGGCATTAGGAAGGTTGAGAACCACTGATCTAGTTAGTCATCTTGAATATCCAGTTTCACCTCTTTCTTCCCCAGCTGAAAAAATTGGCAAGCTCCCTATTTCTTGCAGGATACAGAACAAATGTTTTATGGACAAATGTAACTTATTTATTTAATTTAATTTCATAATTAACATAAAAAAATTTTAATTGTGATAAAACCACATAACATAAAATTTACTATTGTAACCATTTTTAAGTGAACAATTCAATAGTGTTAAGTATGTTTATGTATTCATATTGTTTTGCAACAAAATTTCATAATTTGGGGGAGGGTATTTGTTTTTCTTCCTTATTAAAGAGGCTTGTAAATCCTGTTATGTTTAATGCAGGGTTGTCAGTATTATATACTAAAGTGTTAAAGGACTGGTCACTGAAATCATTATGTGCAATTAATTGATGGCCACTGGACTCTTCTTGAGCTCCATGGTAAGTGTGCTGCTCATTCGTCCTTTTCCAGGTGCCTACTCCATAAGTAATAACTGTGCCTTACTCACTTGTGTTGAGCACTTGGTAATTAATATCCATTAAGTGGCTGTGTGGGCTTATAAAACCATTGCTGGTCTTGCTTTTCTTGACCACCCTTGCAAGAACGACTAATTCCCATGATAGTTCCAATGAAACACAACTACTCAAGAGGGAAAATAACCCCAGCTACATATCATAGCAATTAAAAATTAAAAAGAAAACGTGAAAATAACAAAATGCTTTTCTAATATCTGATAATGATCTCATCATTGAAGTGGCTTATCCGATCTTATTTGCATTCTCAAACGCCTTAGAAACAAGTAAAATGAAAGGGACTATCATATTTTGAACTAATTTTCAACCTTCTCTTTCATAAGATTACAAATATAGTCCTGATTAAAAATCACAGATGGACCTCCCGGGCTCCTTTCAGACCTGAACCTATGATTCTTTCTTCCTTTTATTTTCTTTCTTTTTTTTAAAAAAAAACCCATTATTGAACTAGTTGCAAATGAGACTAGCTGCAAGGCTTTGGTCAGTTCTCTTAATTGTTCTGGCCTTCAGCTGTATTTAATTAGACTCCATTCCGTTCCAAACATTTTCATTTCTTTATACTTAGTACCAATGACCAACATTAAAAAATATAATAGAAACTGTTGTCAGGCTCAACACTATATCCTGTTCTGGATAATGTGAAAATGAACATGTGATTACAGTATTAAAGAACAATGTTGCTGAGAATATTAATTATGAGCTTGGCATGCTTGCAGGTGTTGCAAGGTTAAAAAAAAAACAAAAAAAATCGTACGTCCTTAAAGCTGTTCGTATTTCTTATGATGGAACGTTGGTATTCTGAATCCAGTGCTCTTTTGCCCTGTGTGGTTTCCCAGAAGAACTTTATCCATTCAAACAACCTCATCTATAGGCTATGCGATCACAATGTGAGCTCCAGTCCTGACCTTCCTTGGAAGTGAGGAACCATTTTCTAACAGCTTTCTTGATGTGCCTAGATGGATGTTTTTGCAGACACCCAATACTTAAAATGACCAGCACTGACCACTATACCTCTTTTCTTACAGAACAGACTTTTCTTCTGGAAATCCACATCTTGATTACAGGAAGGCCTTGCTCCCAGTCTCCTTGAAGTCATTCTCTTTCTCTGTGCTTCCATCATTCAGTCTCAACTCCACCATTACCTTTTAAAATTTTTACCTTAGAAAATCCCTTGAGTGGACACTCTCACTCGTATATGTCATCACCACTTGGCTTCTTGCCATTAATCTCTTCCAAACTTAGTTCACTACCAGACATATACTTAAAAATTTTTTTCTATACTAGGAAAAGGAAAAAATAAATCTGATGATATTACATTCATATTACAGCAACTCTTTTTTTTTTCTTTTTTCTTTTTTGAGACAGTCTTACTACGTCTCCCTCGGTAGAGTGCTGTGGCGTCACAGTTCACAGCAACCTCAAACTCTTGGGCTCAAGTGATCCTCCCGCCTCAGCCTCCCAAGTAGCTGGGGCTACAGGCGTCTGTCACAACACCTGGCTATTTTTTGTTGCAGTTGTTGTTTAGCTGGCCTGGGCCGGATGAACCCATTACCTTCAGTGTATGTGGCTGGCACCATAACCACTGTGCTATGAGCACCAAGCCTGCAGCAACTCTTTTTGTCCCCATTTTCCTAAAGCAATGTTCAGGCTGTCTCCTGTGTATTATGTACAACTCTGGTGTTGAGGGATATCAGTAATTTTGTGAAAACAGAGTTCAAGTTAAACTGGTTTCTTTACTGCCACATTTCTCAGCCCTTTTGGTGCCAAATGTATTTTATGAATCTCTGAAGGGAGACTGTAGGATGAAGCATTTCCCAAATATACTTGACCACAAAATGTTTTTTTGCAAAGCAACCCTTATAGTTAGTATTTTGGGAATAATGTGCTAGAAAATACTAACTAGGAAGATAAAATGCTGGAGATAAAATGTTGTAGGCCACCATACAAGATCCTTCATAATCTGACATCAACTTGTCCCTCTAGCTGCAACCAAAGGACATTGCTCCAGGTACACTATACTTTAGCCACGCGGAGTATCCCTTGTACGTGTACTTCCATCTATCCATCCATCCGTCTGTCTGTCCTTCCTTCCATCCATCCGTCCATCCATCCTTCCGTCCTTCCATCCATCTCTCCATTGTATTATATTTTCATTAGATTCACATAGCTGCCTCATCTGTTGTTTTGTGAGCTCCTGGCACCTTCTCATTCATCTTTATATTTTTGACCTTGAGGACAGTGTTTAACATGCAGGTGCTTCATAAATTAATATTGAATTAAATTAAAGCTTAAAAAAATTACATAGCAGTTCTTTTTCATAAAGGGTTTATAGTGTTTTATGAGCAAGCCTTATCCTCAGCTGGATATTGAAAAAATAATATACTTTATATCTCATATCAGAGTTCTGGCTGGACATTAAGCTCTCAAACATTAGAGAGTTCATTTTAAAACATACGGTATTGTAAAAGTAAGCTCACAGGAAAATCTTCCTTTGGGGTAGAAGATAATCAGTAGAAAAGTGTCCATAAGCTAAGAATGAATAGGATTGAAATCTTACAATCTCATTAAGGATACAGGCCTAGTTTCTTCAAATTCTGGCTACAGAAGCGTTTTTGAAAATAAATGCCCACAGTTAGTGGTCAGGGAAAGTCCAAGTAATACGGCTTATTCCAGCTACCGTTGAGAAAAAATTAAAACTAGATGAGCCCTATACTACTGTGTATCTTGAACTAGATCTCAGACTGGCATTACAGAGGGTCTGTGGATGGATCTATCATGGACTAACATGAGCTTAACGCACCAGCTCCGAGTCTGCCCATCTATTTCTCGAATCACTGGAAGTGAGAGTGAAGACTGAAGTGGAGCTGTTTTCAGTTCATTTCAACAACAACATGTTGTGGAGTGCTTCGTTGTGCTAGGTACAAATTGTCTAGGACTCTGACTTACAGATGCGGACCCCAAATAGAAGAACACAAAGACCATAGATAAAGTTCTCCATACTCCTTCCTTTTAGTTTTCATGGTTTAAACATTAATGACTATGTAGGACCAGGCTATCAGAAGAGAATTCAGCCTTTGCAACAATGTTGAAATAGATGAACAAACCCAAAGGGCGAGGTCAAAGAGACCCTCCTCGTAGGGTAAAGAAAGTCCCTTTATGCCTTTGACCCTGGGTTCATGCATTGATGGTCACCAGTTGAGAAGTGCAGCTGTGAAGCCACTTAAAGCAAAGTGTTTGTGATTATGTTTGTAACGATCGGCCTTTCCCTTTCACCAAAGACCTAACAGGAATGAAAGAGTGTGTGCAGCACACTGCATGTTTTATCACCACCTTCATTCTCAACAACCACAATTTGCTTCCTGAGTTTACTTCTACAGATACTTTCATGCTGTAATGGTTGCTCAACAGCATAATTTCAACTCAGAAAAGTGTAGTTCTGAATGGAAACCCCGTTATTTAAACTACCAGACTTATCAACTACCTATTGGATATTTTGTTAGTTCAAGTGTTCTAAATCTCATTTTAAGGATTCAGGATCGTAACTGGATCAACTTGAATAGGCATCGATTCTGTTTTCTACCTTTGCATCAGCTTATGTTCATCCACGGATTTCTGTGTGGATTATTGTTCTTTAAACCAGTGTATTAAGTCATTTTAAAAATGTACCAAGAAGTACATTTTACTGCAAGTTCCAGGCTTAAAACAGTTATTTTGCTTTAAATTATAGCAGTCGTAATGTAGTGTACAATTTAAAAATATTTAACATTCACACCTTTTGGAAGGAAAAACAGTTCAACACATTGACTGTGACCCCCAAAACCCAAACCTTTTCCTTGGGGCCATGGTGTTTTATTACCAAAAACGGAATGAAAACTTCAAAAAACAAAATGATCCTTTCTAAGTTAATGAGAATTTCTGCAGGGTTTTGCCCAGGGGGCCACTCTTCACGTAACATGCAGGTGTCACTTGTCTGCATACTGGGGGGGCTCCCAAGGTAGAGATGCGTGAGTTATATGCTTCCTGGCGCCCTGGGCCCCAAACTAGCATGAGTTAAATACAACTCATGGAGCAGTTAATGTGTTAAAGTTAGACAAGGGACTCTTTCAGAATGTCGTGCTATTGAGACTTCAACATTTCACCAATTTAGTCCTTTAAAATGAAACTTGTGGCTGGGTACGGTGGCTCACGTCTGTAATACTAGTACCCTGGATGCTGAGGTGGGTGGATTGCTTGAGCTCAGTAATTCCAGACCAGCCTGAGCAAGAGTGAGACCCCATCTCTACTTTAAATAGTAGAAAAATTAGCCAGGTATTGTTATGGGCACCTGTAGTCCCACCTACTTGGGAAGCTGAGGCATGAGGTTCCCTTGAGCCTAAGAGTTTGAGCTTGCTATGAACCATGATGATGCCACGGCACTCAACCCAAGGCTGCTGAGTGAGACTCTGTCTCAAAAAAAAAAAAAGTGAAACTTACGACTTAATAAAAATTGCTAATAAGGACACTATCAATATATTATCAAAGGTTTGTGGATATTGGGCAGAGTGTAACAAGTAAAGAGGCTGTTGCTTAAATTGGTGAGTAAGCACTCGTGGTTGACGGAGAATCATAAAATTCAGTGTGTGCCCTACCTGTATTTATTTATTTTATTTTTTTTACTTCTTACGGAAGTACAACTTATGTATAGAAAAGTGATCATAGTAAGAATTTCTTAAAAACTGAACATACCACTCAGATTAAGAAATGGAGTCTGACCAGATCCCTAGAAGCCTTCCTGTAACTCCCCAACTCAGGTGACCACTGTCCTGATTTCTAACAGCAAATTTATTCTTGCTTTTTTTTCTTTTTTTACTTTATATTATTGACTTCTTTTGTTTAGCATTTTGTTTGTGAGATTTATCTGTGTTTTGTGCATTTTAAATTGCTCTTACTCATGGCACTGGAATAGTTCCATTAATTTATCTTTTACCTTTCACTTTTTATTGTAATTTTATCATTTCATTAATTTTATTTCTCTGATTTAACTTCAGACCATTTTACCTCTGAAAAGGTCAAATGCAATTCCTTTTACTGCATGTGCCATGCAGCCTTTTAAAACATGGGATAAATGAGGCAGCAATAAATTTAGCAAATTTTATGAGTAAAAGAAACGGGTAGCACATTTTCATTATTTGAAAGAGGTCATGTCCATGGCAGTCCACTGCAGTTCTGAATATGTGGAAAGAAGGTGAATTTGGTAGAATGCCAAAATAATTTAGTTGCAAGACGATGACAGAAATATAGTTGTACTTACATTTGGACATTGCCTTATACTTTACCATTGAGTGGATGATATTTTTAAGGGAATATTTTACTGCAGAAAAGGTAAATTTGGTTTGGTCACCCAGTACAAGATTTCTGGTATGTAAATCCCTCACATCTGTGTATTTGTTTTGCTGCAGACATTACCAGCAAGAGTTTAGTGATGAAATCTGTTCTTAATTATGAGAGCAGCTGTTGGAGTGGTAGCCATTTTTTTTCCCCCTCCTGATGTGAAGTTGCCTGATTTACTCATTTTTGCCTGCATTTTTTAGGGTTGCTAGTGCAGAAAGGGGCCTCTTTGTGAGAGGTTGCAATTTGTTTTCTGTCTGAGAGCCAGTGCAAATGGACTAAATCTACACAGCAGGGTGGTTTTATCTGTCCCCCTCACACACTGCAAGCTGTCCTACCTCTGCTCAGCACCAGAGGCCTATAAAACCACCCAACAAATGAGCGGGCTGCTAAGTGCCCTGGCAAGAATCTCAGGCAGCAAGCAGTTCCTGTGAATTAACTAGATCCTTCAGATGAGGCTCGGGGGTTGGTGAAGCGGGCAGAGTTGGACGGTATAGAAGGGGAACAGATGGTATTAATACACTATTTTGTTTTTAGGTTTGTAGATTTATTAATGACTCTTTCCCTTTCTGTTTTGTTATTTTTACAGCCATACAGCTATAGCATATTTATGATCATTTGGTTACCCAAACAAAGCAAAACACATTTAGATAATCTTTCAGGTTAGTTCTTAAGTAGACTTAATGCTTGATGCAGGCCTCCACAGAAGGGGGCCGTATTTATTTTCCCTGGGTGTATTTCATAGCATACTAAAATAAAGACTTTGCAGAAAACTGGAAATGGAAGTTGCGTGAAGATGATCTCTTTCACTATTAAGATTTTCTACTCAGAAGTGAATCTTAGAGCTTCATGGATTCTTTGTCTATAGAGAAGTCCATGAATTATTTCACTGGAGGTGATTGATAACCTGTGTACCAGTCTTAGACCTATTGTGCATTCGTTCATTCTCCCTATTACTTCAGCTCTAGCCTCAATCACCTTAACACTTAAAGCTTGACATTTTAAATATTAAGGACAACTTATACTATAATGTAAAGTTAAAAAATAAAAGACTAAAAAGTGCAGAAAACAAAGCTTATTCTTAGAAGGAAAACACTTTTATATTTTGTTTTATGTAAAAGAGGAAAGAGCTCTTCGTTCTCATTCTGGAAAACTAGTGTTTCATAAAAGCTTTTGAAGTAGATTTTTTTCTGAAATGAGTAAAATGAAAACTGATGTTATTTAGATTAATTTTTATGCTCTGCTGACACTTTCTGGAGCTATGTAGTGCTATTGCAAAATTCTAAACCTCCTGGAAACTTCCCTGGCAGCATCATTCCCTTATTTTAATTAAACTCAGACCAATGCAGAATAATTATCTGGGTAACTCAGTCCATTAAAGCCTCCTTTCACAAACAGTTTGGGGAAAAGTGAATTTTCTCACCTGAATTTGTCCAGAAAATTACTATTTTTTTTGCCTTCTGGCCCTTCTGAAGTCAATAGATGAAAGGAAACTTTCTATTTCTCTGTAGGTACTCCCCCAGATAGCAAACAACTCCAGATCTTTAAAGGTCAAGTCTCTGCCTGGCTAGCAGAGATTATGTCAAGTACTTGATATTAATCCAGGATGAAAAAAAAAAAAATCCAGGATGTATTAATAACAACAATAATAGTAGTAATAGCAAAGATACAGAAAAATAATTCACAAGTAATCCACAGGGGAAAAAACCTCAAATTGTATCATCTAGAATTAAGGGAAAAACACAGAGAGAGGATGAAGATATATGGGTTTCAGCCTTTATATGAATTATGTGAATGTTGAAAACCATTCATAGCAGAATGAAGCAATGGTCCAGACGAAGAACAGGCTTCATCCAGCTCTGCTGCTTCTACTGGTTGGTGTAGTTGGTGACTTGATGGTTGGACAAGGCTGCCCTGTTCTCAGAAAACTGTGAATTAATCATACACTTATACCAGGCTCTTCTGATTAAGCAGAGTTTAGATTTTATCTAATAGGTTTCTAATCTCTTATGGTTGAGTTCTAGTCAGTCACAGACACATGGATAACTCTTTACGGGGCTGAGACCTTTTTCTTTTTAAACTATACATATGTGAATTATCCTTTGTATGCCTGATTATGTACTGGGACGATGAATGGGTACGTACATGTTGTGACAAAGATGACATCATATCCCTCGGGGAGGTTACCTGTATGTGGCACTTACTTAGGTAATTACAGGTGAGGGACTCCAACTCATAAATCACAGAATTATTCTCAGTTTCCTTCACTGTTGGCGCTTCTGTCTTTAATTTGAAATTTTTTCCCTCCCCTTCTTGATTTACCATATAATTTTTCAGTTCTTAATTGTCTGGTTTTTAGTTTCAGGCTGAGTTAAATGTTCCACATTTAACGTTTTTTACACACTTGTAGTAAATGCAATATCCCCGGTCCATAGTGTGAGGGAAGTTGGAATGTCAGGCCTGGCGAGTAATAAAGAATATTTCTAGTCGTTAGCATGCCAGAATGAAACTCAGAGTTTCAAGTAACTCAGTGAGTGGCTGCGGTTGCTTAAGCTGAATTGAATTCATCTGTTATGTTTATGTTCTTCTGGTTTGGTCACCTTGGGAGTCCAGACTGAATTCCAGAAGGTGGTAGCTGGGTACCACATTGACTCTGCTTGCTTGTGTGTGGTTTCCTCAGTTTAAGGAAGAGCTTTGTGCAGGGGATAACAAGTTGGAGGCATTGCCATGGCCTGGCTCTATGAATAGGAGGAAAAAAAAAAAGCAATGGAAAGTACTAGCATTTTTTGTCGTTCTATAGTTGACGATTGAAGGCTGTCTTTTTCAAAAGGTTTTAGAAATTAACAGTCAGTGGATAAGTTAGGAACATAAAATGCATCTGATTATTGTAAATGGAATAATTTCCAGTGATTCCTTGAGGTTCATATGAGAAATGATACAAATATAAGTTCCTAGTCATTTCAGGTTTTAAAAACATCTCAAATTTAAAGGTAAATGATAAACTGGGAAAAAAATTTGCTGACAGTCTTCTAATATCCTTAAGACATTAAAGTCTCTTAAATATCAATTGGCGAAAGTTCCAGTGCTGTAAAGAAAAAAATAGACAAGGGTCGTGAACAGATAATTCACAAAAGAATATTCTAGCTATTTAAAAAAAACACAGAAACATGAACATGAAGACAGGCAAATAGCACGGTCTTAACATGTTTCCTAGTAATTTGGCAAAAATTGAAAAACTGTGAAGGGTTAGGATGCAGGCATCTCATAATACCCTTCTAGAAGTTTAAATAGTTGTTAACTGTCTGAAGAGCAATTTGGAGTAGGAGTGAGGAAGTTTAAAAGATTGTGTAAACAGGAATTTGTATCACAGTTTCATTTAACACATCAAGGAATTAGAAAAAAATTCATATGCCCTATGGGACATTAAAACATGATTTTGAAGAGTAATTAATGTCATGAGAAAATTTTCATGATATGTTAACTGAAAGATAAGTGTATAAAACAGCACATAAGGATGATCTCAATTCTATAAATACATAACTTATCACTGGAGAGTATCTTGATTGATGGCATTATAGGTAATTAAATTTTTTTACTCTTTTCTAATTTGTTCTTACAATGAACCTGCATTACTTTTATAATCAGAAACAACTCAATTTATTTTAAAAATAACTCTGACTTAAAGCTGCCTTCTGTTGATTATGAAAGCATGTTGTTACCAACAAATATTTTGTTTAAATAAAATACAGTGACTAAAAGATATATATTTTTACTAGAATTGATATGGATAAAAGAAAATTGATATAGATAATAACTGCCCAGGGAGTACTCAATAGGCAGAAAATACCTAGCCTGAGGCTTAAGGCCAACAACCCTGGCATTAATGGAATTGGGAAAAGAAAAGCAATTGCCACAAATCAGATCTCATAGGATGTATCTGTCGGCTATTCCGTCAACATCTAAAAACTGCCACGTATTAGGAAGGAGAAATCATTGCCTTTCTTCATGTCCTTGCAGAATAGTTGTTTCTGAGATGTGCCGTGTCTCTAATCGCCGCCTTCTGCACGCTCGTGCCAGAAGGTCATTCATTATATCTGCAGTTAGAGGAAAGAAAACACGGACTCATTGACATCACGTCTGTGAGGGTCTTATCTTGTGTCTTCTGAGCTGGCACAAGAGCCAAGTGTGCCAGACAGCCCTTGAGGCTGAAATGAGATTGTGAAACAGAAGGAGCAAGGCAAACAGCGCAACATGTATTTCTGTTCAAGTGATGTTACTACTATGAATATGAAATTTAGAGTCTTTTATTAACTTAAGTCAAGCAATAGCTGAGGTTGAATAGCATGCTGTAACAGTAATGGTCTTATAAACCCAAGGACACTGTTATGAGGTTTCACATTAAAAAAAATTGTGTAGAAACTTAGATTTAATTAAGGGCACACAATTATGGTAAGAAGTGTGGTTGAGAACCACAAATAGTGAGAAATATAAACAGTAAGATACTTAGAATGATGTTTATGTATCTACATTGCTTGTACTTTATGGAATTCCAATTCTTAGTGATACTTGGAGTTCAAACAGTACATTTGCAATGGGAAAGAAAAAGTTGAATACAGAGATAGTAGAACCAGACGGTGATTTTTTTTTTTTTTAAAGGCAAAAGGACAAAAGAAAAAAAAAACTTTAAAAAAATGGGTGGAGAATCTCTTTATTTTCCCTTTCGTGGACTTCTCATGCCTCATGGGACTTCTGTCTAGGTCTGAATATTCTGACTCAGTCTCTGATCCATAGCTGTTCTGAGCTTGTGATCAGCCCTCTTTATTCCTCTTTCCCAAAGGCCTGTCTCACAGGCTATTTCTTACTAAAATGAGCGCGTTCTCAGGCGCTGACTTTTCCCTTGAGAAAAATGCAGTCTAATTCAGTGTAAATGTGTATCACAAACCTACTGTGTACAGGGCACTGCGGCATCTCTGGGTGGTACAAGAATAATTCAGTCCCAGTCCTGACCTTCTGAGGATACTATTGCGGAAGACAAATGTGTCTATTAATAAAATATGCCCTATTTCTACCCTTCGAGGTTTTTGACAGACTTAAAACCTATTTCCTCACAGCATTCATCTCTCTAGGTGGACAGCCCTTACATAGCCGGTCCTGATGCTGCACCCCCCATCATATTAGTTACTATCTTACTGCATTTAGACAGGTATCCCCAAAATACCACACACTGGATACGGGTAGTATATAAACTACAAACATTTGTTCCTCACAGTTCTGGGGAGGCAGAAAGTCCAAAATCAAGGCACTGGCAAATTCAAACGTTGCTGAGGGCTGCCCTCATGCACAGCGTCTTCTCACTGTGTGCACACTTGGTGGAAAGGCAGGCTGCCCTGCGGAGCCTCTCGGACAAGGGCACAGTCCCATCCATAGGACTTCCGAAGCCCCCAGCTCTTGATGTCACCTAGTGGAGTTAGGTTTTTAACACATGGGGTTAGGTTTGAGTGGGCGCAGACGTTCAGATGTAGAAGCTGTTCATCTCATCCCCACCGTGCCATGTACCCTCAACACCTGGTGTTTGCCCTGGGACAGCAGTGCTCCCATTACCCTGATGAAGTTCACCTTTTCTCTTTGCTGTATTGCCTGCTGGGCCTGTATACTAAGTCACTAATTACTGGTACTTTTGTATTGTTCTTGATGCTCTGGGCTTTTTCTTAACTTTTCTTAGTCAAAAATCATTTTAAATTTGGCTACGTTAATAAAACCTATTGTGAATATTCTCTGAGGATTTTTCCATATTGAGCTTATTAGCATCTTTTGGTTTTTGCTGGTTTTTTTAGATTTACAAACTGGCATTCACATGCGTGTAAACATGTTATCATATTTAGACTTGTATGTGTGAGTCGGAGTTCTGTGAGCAGTTTTAACTTATAAAGTATATATAGACGTGCTTTTCCGATTATTTTGTTTCATAAAAAAGAGGAAATGGAACTAGTCTAATAGGGATTCTACTCACAGGGAGTGAACGATGCGGCTGTCTTTGAACTTTACTGCCAGGTGGGTGTTCTCTGCATTGAGGTCTTTTTGAGAGTTTTATAGGATAGTGTGAAGAGGACATGTATAGACCAAGAGGTAGGGGTGGATTTCACCTGAGTTCTTTTTTTTTTGCAGTTTTTGGCCAGGGCTGGGTTTGAACCCACCACCTCTGGTGTATGGAGCTGGTGCCCCATTCCTTTGAGGCATGGGCACAGCCCTTCACCTGAGTTCTTTAGAGCAGAATAGCTTTGGGATAGGTTGATGGGGTGGGGAGTTCTTCCTGGAGGAACTCTCACAGGAGCTGGGTGATCACCAGCTGTGCCTCTAGGGCTTGCCTTGTAGATGTTTTCCAGGGTTCCTGAACACCTCAGCATCTCTGAGCCCCTGAGGACACAACCTGTGGGTGGTCAGGGAAGCTGAGCACCCAGGCTCCTTAAGTGCCCCCTCTGTTCCCCTTTAGGACTCCTGTGAAGACTTTTGAGTCCAGTCTGAAGGTACACAGCTGTAGATATTTCCTCCATTCTAATTTGGGGTAGGGGTTGTCCAGCAAAAAGAAAGACAAAGACTGGTCCAATCTCACAGATGTTTGTTTTGGAGGCAGAGCTGGGCTATTAACCTTTCTTTCCTCAAGAAGAAAAAAGGAGGTGCTGCAAAGTTAAATCCTGATTTTTTAAAAAATTGGCACTCATGCAATTTCTCCTACCACACACGAGACCTATTTTTGTTTTTCTTGGAAACTTAGGATCTCCGAGGGCTTGGTGGAGGCTGGGGGTACAATTAGGGAACATAAATAAATCTCCCTGCTGGAAACCCTTTCCCAGCCTCAGACAAGAGCACTGTGGCAGTGAAGGCCAGCTGAGAGCTGGTGATGCTGTGAGATTTATTGGCTGACTGCCCCCCATCGGAGAGGGGGCTCTGACATCTGGGGCTAGTATTCTACCTGGAGATTTACAGGTCTGAGGGGAACATTGGTGGTAAGATTCATCCTCCTGACAAAACCACATCCAAGCCATCTCAGGCATTTAAGGATCTATTCTATTTTTGAAGTATACAAAAAAGATCCCTTGGTCTCTCAGTTTAATGTTATGAACTCTTTAAGTCAGGAAATTTAGCTTTAGAGCAAACTCAGAGTCTTCATACTTCAGTTCAAAGACCATTTTCTTTGGCGATCATCCTCTCTCTGAGTACCTTTCATGTATTTGAAAGCCAATATTATTATAAATTGGTTTTCACCTTTTTCTCCTCCCCAGATAGAATAATTTCAGCCCAGTCACTTGAATTTGGAAGAAAAAGCTTGCTAGCAAAATTCAAATCAAGTAAATATAAGCCTTTTTTAGGAAAAAATTAAAAAAACAGAAGAGAGAAAGGAACAAAAAAACATGGTTTCTCTGCTGACAGCCTCCATCTGAAGTTCAACCTACCTGAAATGAAATAAAAAGTTTTATATTAAATTTTCATCACTGTAGAATTAATCAGTTGCTGCCCATTCCCCTTCCAGGGAGAGCTGCAGTTTGCTTTTCTTTGTAGGCCTATGGATTTCCTTTGTGATTTAAAAGCAATTATGTTGAGTTGAAGAGATTTTTAGAGGCTATTGAGAGAAACAAGATTCTATAGTAAGGATTCCTTCCTTTTGCCAAACCTCAGCTCTGTCTGGAACAGAGGATATTAATCTTTTGGAGGAGTTACAGATCCATTTAAAACTCTGATAAATGCTAAGAACTTTCACCCTAGAAACTGTGTAACTATGCCTGCAGGAACTGTGCCATACCATCTCCTTGAGTCGTTGGCTCTCAGATTTTAATCGCCAAGCCAAAAATAGTATGTATTCTAATCAAAGACGAAGATGAAACATTTTACATAAAACTCTTAATTTACAACCAGAAAGAAAAAAACAACAACAATGAATTTTTCATTCTATAAAGGGGTAAAATAAAATAGATTCCTATTGAAATAAAGTTCTCTTTGACTTAATTGGAAATTTAATTTAATTTAAATTGAAAATGCTTTTTCATTTCTGAAGTATTCCCACAAGGAATCCTTAATATCTAGTAGAATTTAATTTTGAGTTAGCGTCGGAGTTAACCTCCTCCCGGCCACGCAGCGGTGCAGGGAAAACCCCCGCACAGGCACCAGAACAATGGGCTCTTCTCTTGGCTCTGCCACCGGCTAGTTGTGGGGACCTGGGTACCTCTTGGGCCTTCCTATTGGTAAATGCTGTTTTCAGAATATGTTTCTTAGCTTTTGTTTTATGTATTTAGGTTTTCTATCTCCATGAGTGTGCATTTCCAGAATTTAATGAGATGTTCCTTGTTGTGATCCATTCATAATCTAGTAGGGTGTCTTGGCAAAACAAAAACAAAACAACAACATTAGTAGAAGGAAGGATGTAATGAGATACTGGCACAAAGGGCTCTGTCTATAGTTGTTCATCAAAGCTCATGTGTCACTCACCCCATCTCAGCTGCCGGGTTCTAGACATTGATGCAATAAAGTAGAAATGCAAATCCCCCCTGTCTCCCACCTGACATGCATACCTTCAGAAAATAGGGTTGGTGAAGATCCAGATTTTCTAAGTAATTTTCTTCATTACTCCTGCTTAATTAGCAAAATGCTATAGGAAATGACTTGATTCATCAACAGTGAGTTTACATGTATATTTCTATGATCATCCATAGAACAACGTCGGCACCTGTAGATTTGAATAGGAAGATAGTCGTTCTGTTATCATTAGCGTTTCATAAGTGAGTATATCCTGTCCAAGTAAAATTGTTCAGTCCAAATTTCGATAGATTGTCAGGTTTTCTCTGCTTTGTGTGGTACTTCAGAATAACTTATTTTCCCCTAGTTCGTGAGAGTTAAAATAAGATGTCAGTGATTTGGTGGGTCTGAGTGGATTCCAACTTGTTCGCTGGTGCCTAATAGCTGTCAAGAGAAAAGACCCAAGGAGCTTTGGTAAAACATAAAATCGAGTTGACCTCAGCCTAAGAGAGTAGGGTGATACAATTACCAGGCTAGAGATGACTTTCAATTCAGCACGTTCTGGGTTGGCCCACATAAACCTGGTTATTTCAACTGGAAAAATCATAATATTCCATAGTGCCATGGTTCTCAACCTGCCTAATGCCGTGGCCCTTTAATACAGTTCCTGTGTGTCGCAACCCATAGGTTGAGAACCGCTGCCTTAGTGGCCGAGCTATGTCTTTCAAGAATCGTTATTAGGTACCTGTACCTTGAATTGTAACCTCATAGTATCCCCCAGCCCCTGGTCACTACACCACAGGACTGTGTGGGGATACTTTTCCCAAGCCATGATTTGATCTGGTAGTTTGTCACGTGTGCCGCTATTTGGGAAAGCCACACATAGGTATTCTCCATGGGAACAAAGGGCAGATTGGGGAGAAGAGATTCAAACAGATCCTTATGAATTAGTAGTCTTTCTAAGATGACTAATGTTGGCTTTTGCATTTGTTTTAGACTCAACTGCTGAACTAAATCTGCATGCTCGGAAGAGACCTTCACTGTTGTGGATGTGGTAGTGAGAAATCATTTCTATCTTTCATTGGTCAGAGAGATAAAAGGTTGTCAGGTTGGGTAGAGACAGGTTTGAGATAAATGCCATAGCACCCTGGTGGTGAAGGAGAGATAAATGCCATAGCACCCTGGTTGGATCCCAGCAGCGATTACTCATGCTTTTAGTGGTGTGCCTTTCATCACTGCAATTAGCTTCTTGTCTGCAAGTGTTTGGATACAGAATCTGTGGTTGTCATGCAGTCAGTGTCAAAATCGCTCAACACCGTGCTCACTTTTGTGCTTGAGTACACTTATTGATGAGCACACAGGTGTTAAATTAGATTGGTTTCAGTCCATTGTATGAAGTCACCAGGTACCAGCTAATCCTCTCCTTGCGAAGGTTTCTCAAGTCTAGGTTACAGGAAAATGAGAAATCATCAGATAGTTTTACTCAAATAGAAATTATAAAGATTCACTTAATTAAATTTTTTTCCCATCACATTTCAGTTAAGGGGGAAAAATAAAACAAACTTTTGGTAGAAAACAGACATTAAGAGAAGACATATACATTTGATATGACAATGCGTTTGACTTTCATTTACCTCCATTGTATTAACATGATTTGTACATATTCAACATTTGAAGTCTCTATCACTCACCCCCAACTCAGAAAATCACAGGTGAAATTGTTCATTTTCTGGACTTAAGGCAAATTAGAAAGGCAGCTTCAGAAATTCATGAGCCTTTCCGCTGTGTAGGGTGTCTAGGGTGCCCTGGCCCCTGGCTCAATACGGGGCTCTTATTACTGAGATGGCTTATTATACCTCTCCTGTTATTCCAAAAGAGGACCCTTCTGCAGGCACCCCTGCCCCAGAGCAGACCACAGCAAGGAGCCAGCTCAGGAGCAGACAGACTAATTAAGACAATAGCTGCAGAGATAGTGCATAGAAGACCCCTACCCATAACGATAATTTTCCATTAAAGGGCTCATTAAAAAAAAAAAAAAAACTGGGACGGTGCCTGTGGCTCAAAGGAGTAGGGTGCTGGCCCCATATGCTGGAGGTGGTGGGTTCAAACCCAGCCCCAGCCAAAAACTGCAAAAACAAACAAACGAACGAACAAATAAACAAAAAAACTGAAGACTTTACCTAGAAAGGGGAAAACACTGAGAATTAGAATTAGGGACTTAGGGCTTCTGCAAAATGGTGTTACACACCTGAGCTGAAATGGTGATTGCAGTGCTAGGTTGCACAGATTTGTGCGTATCAAACACAGGACAAATTTGGTCAGTTTTAAGTAACTTTTCCCCCTACGTGGACAAAACAGAATAAAATATAACTATCTTCAGTGTAATATCTGAATCTATGGGTAAAAATATTCAAGAAGGTTTCTGAATTGATGTAGATGGTGGGAACGTGGAGCCAGTGGAACCACCTTGCTTATCTGCTCCCGTTTTCCATTTTCCTTAAAACAATTTCAACAGAAGAGAATCTTGAGGATCTCTGGTTTCCTTCCTCACATCAAATCGTAACAAAGAGGCACTTTCCTAGGGAGTGAGTGGAATGCTTTTTACCTGTATCTGTGCCATGATAATATGACATAGAACCGGAGTTGGTGAGAGGTGAGTTCTGCTGGAGGATACTAAGAAGAGCAACTTGATCTACAGTGAACACTCATTACAGGGCAGCTAAGGGTCATGAGAATTTAAGTGTTTGGAAATTATACAAGGTAAATCGGGGAAAAAACATTAAAGGTATCATGCAGTGTTTTAGCATTTATTTCTGATCAGATCAAGTATGTGTCAAAAAGTATATTATTCTGCCAAATAAAATCACCAAAGGAGAAAAGCTTGCGTGCCCATATATCTTTCACTCTTTATAGGTGTGGAGGCACTGCTGTGTTATGATGGTGCTGGGCGTAACTGAGGAATAAAAAAGCAAAGCAGCATTTCTATTGAGCAGAAGTGGCAAGAGAGCCAGAGCCAAAAGCCAGCTCCCGTCTCTAGGAGTTGGGTGGGGAATTTGGAAATTCCTATGCTTAAAGTCCCTGACCACTCTACAGTTATTCTCCATTCTTCTTAGCCTGTTGTAAATTCTTCATATCACTTAGCACCATCTATAATTATCTCATTCATTCACTGGTTTATTACCTGCTTCCTCAATATATTATGGACTGTGGCTATATCCCTAAAAGTGCCTGGTATACCTTAAAGGTCCAGTAATTATGTGTTGAATGAATGAAGTAATGAATTCAAATGCTATCCATGGCCAAAAGCAGAGGAACGTGAATATGCCATGAAACTCCACTCCTGGTCACTTCTTGTCTTTTTCTGAACTTCTCCTTCCTCCCCGTAATTCACTTAGAATTGCCCTTGTGCAGACCAGGCAGGGAAGATGCTTACCTGGGACTTGTCTCAATCAGGAGTTAAGCAACTGTGGCATCTCTGAATGTAAATAATTCTCTTGGACTTGCTCCCATCCAAATGTTTTTGCTACATGGGTCTTTTGGTCTTTTTGTGGCCTTTAAGATCTGGGGTAGACACAGGCTATGTCTTCCAAGCCTGGAGAGGTCACTCCTTGTGACCTCTGTATGAGACCATCCTAGATGCCAAGACCAGGATGGGATACATTCTGGGTGATGCCTGATATTATAGTCCCCTGCTTTCTGTGCCCAATGGATTTATTAGAACCACTAGCCATCTGGCAGATGGTCAGCTGGCCCTAGGTAGGAAGATTTGGTTTCCACTGGGAAGGACCCTGGCTTGATATGGATCTAGTTTGAATTGTTTTACCTGTTAATGGATTTAGTTTTCTTTTGTCTTTAAAACACACAGACTTGTGAAATTCTCCTGGTTTCCTGCTCATGATTTAGATAGTGGACATCAATCCAAATCTCCCTTTTTTTTCCTTCCACAATAAAGCTTTGTTAACTGCGTGTCAGGATATGTTTCCAGATCGGTCATGCTGAGCTAAAACCTCCAACTAAATGCACTGGCTTTTGTTGCTCATTTTTTTGGGTTGGCCGTGGGCCTGACTCTCTAATGTAGGGTTAGGTGATGCATTATCATTTAAACCAAAATGATCTTCAAATTATACTTTATGATAACAGAGTTTAAATACAAGATACATCAAGTTCTGCATGCTTAGTCACCCATGAACTGCATGGTGTGAGCTACACAAAGTAAATTAAGATAATAGAAAGAAAGTGAGAGAGAATGCACACCTGTGCTATAGGAGCTCTCAGCCTTGAGGCAAGATGTGACATTTACATTTAGGAGTTGTGGGCTGTGGCACTGAATTAGTTGGACATAATTTTGGCTGGAGAGAAAAGGTTATACTGTGGAGAATTTGAAAGTCAGAAGAATTGGATATTTCCTGGGCATAGTGGAACCATAATTAGTTTAGGGAATGGGAAGAAGTTTGGTGGAAATTAAGTTTTAGGAAGATTATCCTGGGGGTAGCAGAATGGATTGAGGAGGGGAAGATAGAAAATGTCTGAATTAGGAAACTGTCACAGGAAGTAGGCACCAGTGGGTGGAGACCTGGGCTGGAAGAGTGAGGGAGGGTGGGGACCATTGGGGCTGTGAGACGTCACAGAAGGAAGCCACAGGACCTGGAGACTCGTCATCGGGTTGAGGTGAAGGGTGAACACTTGGGTTTTATGACTTAATAATGGAGAGAGCGCTTTAGGGCACTAGGTGAGAGCAGGTTTGATATGATGATACTTCATGTGTGTAGGGTTCTGTAGATTTAAAAAATTATTTGATCATTACAACAAACCTGTGGATCAGGCAGAAAAGATACTTCAGCTCTCCTAATATAGATGTGGACACTTAGGAAGTTCAGGGCACATGGCTGAGGGAAGTGGAGGAGCTGGATTGACGGTAGAAGATTCAGGTGCCATCCTGAGGCCATGTTAGTGACAGCAGGTAGGTGCTGGAGACAGAATTCCTTGTGTGGTCACTGAATCAGTGCTATGCTGATTGGATTGCTTCTGGAAGAAAGGTTAGAGAAAGAAGAGTAGGAGGCTCAGAATGCTGGCTTGGAGCCCTGTCATTGTTAAGGGTCAGCAGCAGACCCCAGTATGGAGTGGCCCCAAGAGAAGAGGAAAAGGATGGGTTACTGCATCTTGGAGGTGAAGGAAGAGGGCTAATAGGGAAGGAGAGGGGCAGGGCCAACCCTGTCTAATGCCCCCAGAGGTTATGAGGGGGGCTTATTTCTGTGGCAAAAGGTGGTCAGTGTTGACTTTTATGAAAGCAGTAAAGATACTTTAGTAAGAATCTGAGCCAGGTTGCATTGGCTGTCAGTGAGTGGATGGGTGGTGATGAATAGAGATTTTGATTCTAAACCAGGTTTAGTAATGAGGAAAAGGAAAGGAGAAGAAAGGCAAGGATAGGAGAGGAGCGAAGGAAGGGAGGAAGGAAGGGAAGAAGAGCGGGAAGGAGATGGTTTGTAGCTGTTGGTGGAAATATATATTAGTACAACCTCTATGGAAAACAGTGTGGAGAGTCCTCAGAGAACTAAAAGGAGACCCACTATTCAATCAGTATCTACTCTATGGAAAAGAGGTCTTTTTGTATTAAGCCACCTGCACCCAAATGTTTATCAAAGCACAGTTCACAGTCACAGAGATCTGGAGCAAATCTGCATACCCATCACCTGATGAGTGGATAAAGAAAATGTGATCTATATATACCATGGAGTACTACTGCACCATAAGACAAAATGGAATAATGTCTTCTGCAGCTACTTGGATGGAACTGGAGACCGTCATCCTAAGTGAAGTATCCCAAGAATGAAAAACCAGACACCACATGTTCTCCCTGATAAGTAGGAGCAAAGCATTGGGCCTCTATGGTCATAAAGTAGTTTAATGGATATTGGAAACTAAGAAAGGAGAAGGCATAAAATCTACGTGTCAGGCACGATGTACACTATTCTGGGGACAGGTAGACAGGGAGCCTGACTTCAGCATTATGCAGTCCATCCATGTAACAAAAAACCGTTATACCCCCTATATCTGTTGAAATTAAAAAGAAAAAAAAAGCAACAGGATCCATTAGTGGATTTTTCAAGCTGTGGAAGATCTGTAATTATTTGAAAGGGGATAGGATGGAAGTGTGGTCAGAGTGGAGGGGGTCAAGGTGATGAACAGGAAAGAGAAGGGACGTATTCTGGGTCTTAGGTAGAGAGTTACTCTGCAGCAGATGGGGACACTCGTCAGGAATGTAGGAGGACAGCCCCAGTTTATTGTCAGCTGCAGAGTAAATGCCCTGAAGAAAAATTAGAGCACATCTTTTCAGGTCTGTGTCTTCTGCCATTTTTTCCCTTTTTGTCTCTTACCAGAATTTCTTTGCCTCTCACAAAGCACATGTACCATTTGCCATATTATTTTTCTTGTCATGCAGCATTCAAAGAACAGCACAAAGAGAAATATTTTAAGACAGGGATAGACAGTACCTATAAATATTTTGTGTTTCTTAGGAGGAAGATATTATATAAATGCATGGCACTGTTGTGATAATTCTGAGTAAAATTTCAAAGGTCCTAATTATAAAAATTATAGAACATAGTCATGATGCAAGGGTCCTACATAAAAAATATCAGATTTAGAAATATTAAAATTATTTGTATTGGTGTTCATTAATTTTAAAATGTGTCTAGACAATCTGATAGATCTAGTGTGGGGTAGATATTCAGGTTAATAATGTTCCATGAATAAGAAATGATCTGTCTTCATAGACAATGGAATTTAAGATGCTCCCATAGGGATCTTCCCACTTATGGTCCATTTTGTTCAAGGTGAACTGAGGTCACTCATTACCAAAAGAGATGAATTTAGGTGTTGTGTCTGAAGCTGAGAATGGAGTAACTTTGTGGCCTATCACTGGTGGGGTGTCATGAGGAGAGGCTGAACGCAGGTCAGGAGATGTACCTCAGCACCTCTCTCACCTTTATACCCAAGCAGCCAGGCAAAGAGAAACAAGAAAACTGCTCCCCACTTCACTGCCTCTTCTTGGATCTTGCCAAGACAGCAAGGGTGTAGGGAAGAAATCAGATTGTTCCGTTTAACGTCAAAGCCCGCTGCTATCTAGGTTCACACTCTGCTTTGCTTCTTTTTTGTCTCATCTCACTTTGGACCCTGGAGTCTGTGGTTCTTTTCCTTTGCAATGACATGCTGCTAAGTTGTGGCACATACCTAAGAAGGTATCACTTCAGCAGGGGAAGGAGTGGGAACCAAAAAGGGAGGTAAAGGTCAAACAGGGAAGGGTAATAGGAAAAGTACAAACCCTGCTTCTACTACAAGCCACGGCAGTAGGTATTTTATGACAAACCAAACTTCCTCTAGACCACTTATCTCCTTGTGGCTTACTTTGCGTTTTACCCGTCCTTCCGGTATGTCTACAGCATTTCTGCTCCATGTTTCTTGATGTTACCGCCTGCTAAATTATTCCAGGGCAGTGAAAGCCATCTCAAGTACAAGTTTTACCAAAGAAGAAATGTCAACTAAATTATCTTTAATGAAATCATTTTCTTTTTTTAATCATAGAGTCAACCAAAGGTGGGGCGGGAGGAGATTTGCTTTAATTGCAGGCACTTGGAACAGCCAGCCTGAGGTTAAATATCTTTTCATCTTGCATGATTGTGGCAGACAGAGTAGGCATTCTTAACTCTGTAAATGCCTATGGTTTGGGGATAATTAAAATGGGGTTAGGGAAGCAAAAGGAAGAAAATACATGGTTAAAAGGAAAACAGAATGCACTTAAGGGCAAAAGCAGATTTTAAAAAATTGTTGGAAATGTAGTTGATTACTTGCCAAGTTTGGCATGTGTGAGACAACAAAAAGTAAGTGCCGGAAGAACATAGTTATGATGCAAACAAAGGTTGTATAGGGCTGCAAGGGGAGGAATTGCTCATTCTTGTTTGAGGGGATCAGGAAATGGGCTTCTTAGCTGAGTGTGCCTTGAGAGGAAGGGTAACGACATTGACATTAAGGGAACTCAACAGACAAGGTATTAATGGATGTGTGCAGGCTTGTTTTTGTGCAATCCACAGTGATCTCCTGTAGCCAAGAAGATTTCAGACTTTATTCCTTAGAAAATGGTGAGATATTACAGCAGAATATTATTTTCCAATCTGTAATATTTAAAGGGAGAGAATCCCGCAGCTGTGTGAGGGATGGATTGTGTAACAAAAGATGAAGTCAAGGAGACCAGCCAGGAAACTGTTGCAGTAATCTAGCACACACTGGCGTTGGCATGAATTAAGGCAGTGTTGTCAAGTCTGGAAAGAAAGTTGGGACCTGAGAGACACTCCTGAAGTAGAATACTGACAACTTAATAGTTAACTGAAAATGGAGGGTCAGGTTTGGCGAGGTGCAGAGATCACTCCACGTTTCCATGCTGTTTAACTAAGGACGTGGTAGTACCCTATATGCTGTGGTGTACTTTTTTCTTTGTCATGTTTGCTGATCTCCATGGTATGAACACTTTTCATCAAAGCTGGTTCCCACCTGCCACCTTGATGACGTCACCGTATGTGGAGTTGGGAAGAGATGCATACAGTCGGCTCACAGACTGGTTTCCTCTGGCTTCAGCACACCAGGGTGTCCCCCTGGGCTGTGGAGATAGATAGCAGGTCCAGTTTTGAATGGTTTGAGTTTTGTGCATCAGTGGGACATCTATGTGGGAAGAGTCTACAGGCACTGGAAGAGCCTGGCACTCCGGAGGAAGGGCAGGGCAAGAGCGGGGAGTGGAAGCCATAGCATAGACGATGGTGAAGGGAAGGGAGGCAAAGAAATCGGAAAAGGGAGGGAGAGAGAAGTTACAAAAGTGGGCTGAGACTGGTACCTTGGGGAATTCCTGTGTCTTTGGGTATGATGTGGAAAATAATCAAAAGTGAGGAACTGGGGAAAAGAGAGCTATGGAAGCCCGTGGTTGAGAACTGGAAGCCAGCAGGATCGCAGCATCTGAGATGGATGGAGTCTGAGAAACACAGCGATGTCCTCTGGAAGGTAGGATGCTCTGACTCTCAGTTTCTGAATATAAACATTTTAATCAGAATTGTCCCAGTACGAATTAATTTTCATGAAATTCCTGAGGGAATATCGTTAAGCCAATTTAATTCCTTCCCATAATCAATTTTTCATAGAGTGCTATTAATCTATTCTTAATTTTTTCCCATTTTATATTTATCTTAATAAACTTATTTAAGCCAGGATCAATTATTTTCCTCATAAATATCATGGAAAAGATTTGATTTATCAATAACTTTAGAAAAAAGTTTTTATCGAATTTTACCGATTCTGTCTACCTACTATTCCTCATTTTCTTTTGGGGCTATCATTTCTGGGTTCGGTTTCCTTGGGCCATGTTTTTTCCATGAACAACAGATGACCCTTCATGTAATATTTCGTCTGTGTAAATTTTATTTATTTATTTAGTCTTTTTTTTTTTGTAGAGACAGAGTCTTACTTTATCACTCTCGGTAGAGTACCGTGGCGTCACACAGCTCACAGCAACCTCCAGTTCCTGGGCTTAGGCGATTCTCTTGCCTCAGCCTCCCGAGTAGCTGGGACAACAGGTGTCCGCCACAACACCCAGCTATTTTTTGTTGTAGTTTGGCTGGGCCGAGTTTGAACCTGCCACCCTTGGTATATGGGGCTGGCGCCCCTACTCACTGAGCCACAGGCACTGCCCTGCGTAAATTTTAGTGTGTAGCCACTATAGCCTTGCAAGTTTTATGTAGTCTTTAAATACAAACCTGTGAAGCCCTTCTAAGCGAGTCACTTTTTCCTGACTGTTTGCTTGAGTGACGAGGCTGGAAGCCTAATGGAAACTGATGGAAATGTTTAGGAAAGGCCATCCATATTATAGATTCAATGTGAATTTATTAACAAAAGTTCTAATCAAAGTCTGATATTGGAAGAAAATAATTTCATCATCTCTTATAACAATTTTTAAATCTTAAATTTTCATAGTGCTTTAAAGTAAAAAATACCAAATTATATATTTTGCTACTCAAAATACTACTAATAAATCTCATGTCTGTTTCTCCTCATTATATGGCAATTGTGTTAATATGGGGAAAGAACAAAGCACCATTTTGAATTTGGCAGTTTGGGCAGAGGAATGATGAGTAGATTTGAAAAGATCACACTGGATGGCACCTGTAGCTCAAAGGAGTAGGGCGCCAGCCCCATATGCCAGAGGTGGCGGGTTCAAACCCAGCCCTGGCCTTAAAAAAAAATAAAAGATCACACTGGACCACAAGACCAACAAAAAGAATCTCCGTAATGCTGAGAGCCAGCCTGGCTTCTAAGAGGCCATTTGTGGTTGGTGCCATTTCAGGGGTGAATTTGCTGCAGCTCACGGGGGAGCCTGGGCTCAGCAGGCTAGTTTTTCCACCAAACTCTTAAGAATGGACTCGTCTAAGCTAAACTAACAAGGCTGGTACGTGAAACCAGAATGTCAGTTTATTCATTTAAGCAGGAAAAGGACTGAAAGTTTAGGAAAGAATATATAATTGCAGTGTGGCTGGCTTAAAAGCAACAATAACTTTCAGCTAGTTGTCCTTAGTTTGATGATGCAGTTTACAACTGTGACTTTCTAAATATTTTTATTTATCTACCATTTACCCTGAAAGGGAGAGCAGGACAAGAGTAGTGAAACCCGATGGGCACAGTTCTGTGCTTCACCTCGATGGTGCAAATACCTTACTAATAGAGTATTAGTCATAGATTCAGCTAAGGCGGCTTCTTCCCTGGAAAGAGCTGGGATGAATGCTATGCTCTGTTATTGCTCTCACACACACACTTGTTATTTTTTTTCTGTGCTAGTGTGATTGCTTCAGCCATCCTTTTGACCCACATGTCCTATACTTAGTGTATATTAGGTTATAATCTAGTTTTATATGTCTAACAGTCAGTGATTTTTTTCTTTAAGTCAATTTTTATATTTTATCCTCCATTCACTTTGTGTTATTCTTAAAGTTGAAATCTCAGAACAATCTCAAACCTTAGTTTTGGGGAATCTTACTGACCTCTAAGTACCAACAGCCATGGTGTTTTCATTCTTTTATAACTTAAGATCACTTAAAGATTGATTGGTGAGGCCAGGTGTGGTGGCTCATGCCTGTAATCCCACCAATCTGAGAGGCTGAGGCAGGTGGATTGCTTGAGCTCAAGAGTTTGAGACCAGCCTGAGCAAGAGCAAAACCCCGTCTCTACTAAAAAGAAGGGTATAGGTGAAACTTATTAAATGCAGACTACAGATGTCTTCGTATAGTGATTAAGAAAATGCCATGAAGGCTATGTTAAACAGTTTGATGAAATATTTCAGATTGTATATGAAGTCAGCACATTGTGCCCCATGATTGCACTAATGTACACGTGATGATTTATGATTTAATAAAAATAGAAAAATTAGGCAAGCATCTTGGTAGGTGTCTGTAGTCCCAGCCCCTAGGGAGGAAGAGGCAGAAGGATTGCTTAAGCCCAAGAGTTTGAAGTTGCTGTGAGCTATGATGCCACAGCACTCTACCGAGGGCAACTGAGTGAGACTGTGTCTAAAAAAAAAATGAGTTGAGTTACACTTATCGTCCACAGGTGTTTCAATTAAACTTTTTCTGAAATCATTGTAGATTCATTTGCATTTGTAAGAAGCAACACAGAGATCCTAGGTACCCTCTACCTATTTTCCTTCAGTACTGACACCTTACAACCCTTGTGATATTACAACCATATATTGTCATTAATGCAGTCAAGATGCAGAAGTTTTGTTACCACAAGGATCTTTCATGTTACCCTTGCATTTCAGGAATAAATCCCAAATAAATCATAATGCATAATTCTCTTTTTACATTGCTAGATTTGACTTACTAATATCTTGTTGAGAATTTTTGCATCCAATACTTCCTTTTTCTCTAAGGTAGGCATTTTAGTACTATAAATTCTCCCCTCAGCACTGGTTTAGTTGCATGCTTCATATTTTGATATGTTGTATTTTCATATTTGTTATATTCTAATATCCTTTTGGGTTTCCCCCCCCCTTTTTTTTATTGTCTTTATTATTAAATCATAGCTGTGGACAATAGTGCAATCAAGGGGTACAATGTGCTGGTTTCATACACAATCTGCACTATTTTCATCAAACTGATTAACATAGTTTTCCTGGCATTTTCTCAGTTGGGATTTTTTTTTTTTCTTTGAGCCATGGAGTATGTAGAAGTGTGTGGTGTAGTTTTCAAATGTCTGGAGGTTGTTGTGTTGTCTTGTGTTACTTGTTTCTAGTTTTATTCCATTATGGTGGTGTAGAGACATATTCTATATGGTTTCAATTCTTTCAAATTTGTAGAAGTTTGTTTTATGGCACAGAATATACTCTGCCTTGATGAATGTTACACTAATACTTGAAAAAACTGTGCTTTGTTGAGTGGAGTTTTCTAATATACAAGTAGGTCAGTTATATCTTATTGGATGGTTGTAGGGTTTGTTTATTCTCTATGCTTGCTAAGTTTCTGTCCAGTAATACTCTTCTGGACAGGGGTGTTAAAGGCCCTAGGTATCATTGTAGATTTGTCTGTTTCTCCTTTCAGCTCTGTCAGTTTTTCTTTATACATTATGAGGGTCTGTTGTGTGGTGCATATACTTTAAGGATTGTTATTGCCTTCCAAATCAATTGATTGTTCTATAATTATATGGCTCTTTTTTCTTAGCATTTTATTTATTTTTTTGCTCTTAAAATTCCTTTACCCGATATTAATACAGCCTGCATATGCCTTTTTTAAAATTGACATTTGCATGGTGTATGTTTTCCCGTCCTTTTTACATGGTGTGGTCTGTGAAATCCGGTTTCTTGTAGTTAGCATATTATTGGATTATATTATTTCGTCTACTTTGAAACTCTGTCTTTTATTTTGGTTTAGTTAGACCTTTTTTCCCTTTATGGTTTTTATTGATATGTTTGGGCGTAAGTCTTTCATTTTATTGTTTGCTGATGGTCTCCCATTTCTGTTTCTCTTTTCTTACTTTTCTGTGAAGTATTTGAACATTTTAAAATGGTACCATGTTGATTTATTTTAGCCATTTTTGGTTTTTAGTTTTGGTTTTTAAGTTTTTTTCCTTTCGTTTTTGCTTTTGTTTGTTTAAGGGTACCAATTACAAATAGTTTCCTTCATGGTAGGTACTGCAATACACATGTATAACTGATCAGTCTGCAGTGTCAGTGTTTTACCAGCTGGAGTGAAATGGAGAAACCTTAGTGCCGTTTGGGCATCTTTATCTTTTCCTCTCTTTTAATATAATTGTCTTAAGTATTTCCCCTATATACGTGTGGGTCACATCAGATACTACAATAATTTTTACTTCGACCTTTACCAATTCTGGTGTTCTTTTTTTTTGTGAAGCATCAAACTTTCCCTTGTTGCTTTTTTCTGTTGAGAGAACTTCTGTTAGCCATTCTATAAGTTTGCTAGCACCAATTCCCCTTTCCTTTATTTGAGAACATTTTATTCCCCCCTTCATTTCTAAAGGACATTGTTTCCAAATACAGAATTCACAGTTGACTGTATTTGAAAAATGTCATGCCACTTCCTTCTGGCCAGCATGGTTTCAGATGAGAAATCTATTTTTGTATGATTTGTTACTCTGCTAAAAGTAATGCATCTTTTCTCTTTGGGTGCTTTCAAGGCTTTTACTTTGCTTTTTGTTTTTAGAAGTTTAATTATAATGTGTCTTGCTGTGGATTTCTCAGGGTTTGTCCTACTCAGATTTATGTCTTTTGCCAAATTTGAGACTTTTTCGGCCTTTTTTTTTTTTTGGAGACAGAGTCTCACTATGTTGCCCTTGATAGAGTGCAGTGGCGGTCACCGCTCACAGCAACCTTTAACTCTTGGGCTTAAGCAATTCTCTTGCTTCAGCCTCCCAAATAGCTGGGACTACTGGTGCCCGCCACAGTACCTGGCTGTCTTTTTGTTGTAGTTGTCATTGTTTGGCAGACCTGGGCCAGGTTCTAACCCCCCAGCTCTGGTATATGTGGCTAGCACTCTAGCCACTGAGCTACAGGTGCTGAACCCATTTTCAGCCATTATTATTATGATTATTTGAATACTCTTTTGTTTATACTCTCCTCTCCCCTTCTGGTAATGCTATGATGAAAAAAAAGTCCAAGTTTTGTTATTGTCCCAAAGGTCTCTGAGGCTCTGTTCGTCCTCCCCCCATCTGTTTTCCTCTCTGTTGTTTCGATTAAATTCTATTAATCTGTCTTCAAGTTTGTTGATTCTATCCTCTGTTGTCTCCACTTTACTATTGAGCTTTTATGTCTAGTGAGTTTTTATGTCTGTTATAATATTTTTAATTATACAATTTGAATTTTGTTCATTTTTGTAACTTCTCTTCTTTTGCCCAGATTTTCTTGTTTTTGATTTGTTTCAAGAGATTGTGTCATTTGTTGCTGAAGCCCTTTTCCATCATGGCTTAAAAGCTCTTACCTGATCATTTACACATCTGGTCATCTCAGTGTTGACATCACCCGATTGTCTTTTCTCATTCCAGTTGTGATTTTGCTGGTTCTTGGTATGATGGGTGATTTTTTTATTGTATCCTGGCAGTCTGGCTGTTACTTTCAGAGTCTCTCTTTTTGTATTTAGTACCCGTGCCACTTTGGCAGGCTTCCGTGACAGTGGCAGTTTAACATGTAGAGCCTTTTAGTATAGCTTTGGTGCTGCTGAGGAGAAGGAAGGGAGGTCCCCAGCCGTGTCCCCAGGTGCCTCTCTGGAGGGGAGGCAGAGCATGGGAAGGGCATGAATGGAGAGTGCTTCCTGGGTGCTTGCTGTGGTGGGAGGCCCCTTTCTGGTGGGCCTGGCTGCCTCACCATGTCTCAGGCCTGGTAGGAAAGGAGAGCCCTTCCTGGCCCCTGCCATTTCCCTTGCATGGTGTGTCTGAGTTGGGGAGGAGAATTTTAGGTCTGGAGAGGTAGGAGGGTGCTTTGTCTGGCCAGTTTCTATCAGCGGGGTGATGAACCTAGCCCCTTTGCTAGATTGCCCGTGGCTAGTGGCAAAGGCAGGACTCTTTCCAGTTTGCACAAGGAATGAGTCCACCTGGGGGCTGCCTTCTGTTGTCATAGGTAGTGGGTTGGGAAGTGCCAGGTCTGCATTGCCGCCTTCTGTTGACAGGGCAACATAAGATGCCTTGCCTCTTTTTGACTTTGCAGTTCCAGGGTCCCTAAGCAATGCACCTTATTCTTTCCGCTTTTTAGACATGACTTATTTTCATGGTTTATTATTGTGCTTAGCAGGGAAGAGCATGAAGAATTGAGCCTACACCATTTTGTTTAGACTCTTAAGTCCACAGGTCAGTCAAAAAATATTCTTGAGACCTAGTTTGTATAGGTCTGTACAAAAGTCAGAGACAAGTAATCTATAAAATTTGTGTGCGTCAAGCAGACTGGCCAGTTGGGAACCAAAGAGCTAAAGAAAATGGCAAAAGTGAAACCACAGGTGTCTCAAGGCAAAATGTGATAATTGCCAAGAGAGTGATAGGGGCAAGAAGCACTGGAGACCCAGAAGAAGGGAAGAGCAATGCATCTCCCAGCCTGACCCGAGCAATTAATAACCACAGGTTTTCAGCAGTTGTGCCACACAGACAGTAAGATCTTCAGATGAAAGGGGCTTCTGGCTGGTAGAATGGAACAGAAATCTAGAAATTAGCATCTTAAAACAAGATACCTTCCCCCAAGTCATCTCGTGCAGGCTTCAACATAAACTGGGGGAGTGGGAGATAGGCGTTGGGGGAGAATGAATGATTTTTAAAATGCCTACACATGGTGACTGAAACCCCACAGGCGGTGGCTAAAAAGGTAATCTGGCTGGCTCACGTGATTCGCAGTTTGAAGAAAACACGTAGCAAGTCCACCCCGTGGAAAGGCACTGACTGTGGGAAGCCAGAAGCACAGGGCTGTGTGAAAGTAGGTCACAGGTTTGGCAGCTACATCAGGACAGCGCAGAAGGAAACAGCACAGCGTGTGGTGACTGGCAGGGGTGGAGGCCGGATCCTGCTCAGCGTATCCAAGTGCTTGGAGGGCGCCCTGGACAGCTCTGCTGGGTGATGCGTGCCACTCCTGCCACCCTGTCACTCCCCGAGGGAACCTGCAAGGGTCTCTTCTCCAGCTGCCCAGAGTCCTGGGTCTCTTAGGAGGGTTCCTGTCCTAGGTAGTATGTAAGCACAAAGCAGAGGGACGGAGGAAGGCAAGGATGGAAGATCTGAGGACAGAGGGGCACGCTTGACATTTTAATAAAAGGTTTTAGTATGAAACACAACTTGACACAGGGAGAAGCGTTTGGGGTTGTTATCAGGAAAGTCGCTTTTAGCATATTGTGGTAACTTCCCAGCAGGATATCTCTGAGCTAGTCCATATGGTGGTAGTGATTTTCTCAGGAAACATAAAAAATAATTATAAACAGTAATAGTGAATGAAGCCTCAGAAAGATAGCACTACTTTCAACAGTTAAGCATGTGTGACCCAGAAAGTTCAGAATCTAAAAATCACAGTAGAAACCAACTTATATTGTTATTACTTAAACACAGTTAAAAATTTATTTTAAAGAGTATTGGGGTGTGATTGCTAAAATCTTAACACTGGTGCCCATCAAAGAAAGAAAAGAGTTAGCTTTTTCTTAAGCATACATTTTCTCACTTAATTTACTGCAAAATCTTGATGTGCCCACTCTGTCGCTATCATGGATAATCTTCAGCAGCAGATAAACAAATAATCACAATACATAATTTTATTTTGCCTTATTCCATGTAAGTTAAAAAAGCTGTTTACTTCATTCAACAGGAAAATATTTATTGATCAACAACTCTGTGCCAGGTATTATTTTAGACACTGGGAATAGAGCTGCGAGCAAAACACAAAATACTTATCCCTGTTTATTCTGTCTAGGATACTGTTAATATAGCTGTAGTCTTTTATTTAGGTGTGGATGTGATTGAATAAGGTAAGGAGAAACCATAAATTATTCTGGGTGTCAAGAGGAAGCTAAGAACAGAAACATATTGTGAACATGCATTTAGCAAGAGTGGACTATGTTTATAAGCAGAAAGAGGAGGAATATGTGACTGATTTGGGGGGAATAATGCCAATAATCTCATGTGTTTTTGCTACACACTCCTTTTAAAAATATGTCTGTCTGTTCAATTAAAATCTGTTATTGAGCACGTGCAATGTGGTGGACTTTTTTAATTTATTTTTTTTTGAGACAGTGTCTCCTTTTGTCATCCTGAGTAGGACATCCTGTGCATCTGTGGTGTCATAGCTCATAGCAACCTCAAACTCTTGGGCTCAGGAGATCCTCTTGCCTCAGCCTCCCAAGCAGCTGAGATTACAGGTGCCCACCATAGCATCCTGCTAGTCTTTCTATTTTTAGTAGAGAAGGGTCTGCCTCTTGTTCAGCTGGTCTTGAACTCAAGAGCTCAAGTGATCCACCTGCTTTGGCCTCCCAGAGTGCTCGGATTAGAGGTGTGAGCCACTGCATCTGGCTAATGTGCTGCACTTTATTATTTATTTATTTATTTATTTATATTTTCGAGTCAGAGTCTCCCTTTGTCACCCTTTGTCCTGAGTATGACATCCTGTGCATCCGTAGCGTCATAGCTCACAGCAACCTCTAAACTCTTGGGCTCGAGTGATCTTCTTCCTTCAGCTGAGACTACAAGCCCTCCACAAGTCCGGCTATGTTTTTTTTTTTGTAGAGACAGTGTCTTACTTTATCGCCCTCAGTAGAGTGCCATAGCGTCACACAGCTCACAGCAACCTCCAACTCTTGGGCTTAGGCGATTCTCTTGCCTCAGCCTCCCGAGTAGCTGGGACTACAGGTGCCTGCCACGACGCCCCGGCTATTTTTCTGTTTTCACAGTTCTGCCGAGGCCGGGTTTGAACCCACTACCTTCGGTATATGGGGCCAGCACCCTACCTGATGAGCCACAGGCACTGCCAAGTCCGGCTGTTTTTATAGACAGGGTCTTGCTCTTGCTCAGGCTGGTATTGAACTTGTGAGCTCAAACAATCCACTCGCCTCAGCCTTCTAGAGTCCTGGGATTACACACCTAGTCCAGCCTTGTATGCTGGACTTTAAAGAAGTTGTAAGTTGGAACAAAGGGGATATGAGGATGATTTTCTGTGCTTCATTTTCCTATGTAATGGGAACATTACATTAATGTGAAAAAATTCTAAGTACAAAATACACCTTGGAAATATGTGTAAACATGCTAATCTTTCATTACTTTCCCTGTCATACCCTATTATTTCTCCTATTCCATACATTTTAATTTCTTTGTCTTATTATTGGTAATATTCTTATTCCTGACTCTCTTCTCCAAAGACCTCTGGCTGTAAAAGCCCTGTCCCTCTCTCAGAAAGGTCCTCTCTAGCGAAACGTTGTCTTTTTCACTAGCAAGTCTCATGTACTTTGTGCTTCCGGACGCCTGCTTTGGGTTAGTCATACTCATTTATTTTCCACTCTCCTGCCCCCTTTAGATCACAAACCCCCAAAGGACAGGGACTGTTTCTTATCAGTATTTGCATATCCCTCCAAGGTACTTAGCAGAGGATTGGCCACATGGAGGTTGCTCAGTAAATAATTGAATTGAGTTGTATCTTGACCTTCACATTTTCTGAGGGTAACTGTTGAGTTCTGCCAATTTTTCCAAGCTTTATATATCATTCCTAAGACTGTCAGCATTTCCAAAGCCTTTGCCTTTGCTCATGTTTGCAATGCGTAAAGCAGTGGTTTTATTGGGGCAGAATATAGCACAACAACCTGTTTACTTTTTCTGGAGGAAAACCTACCCACCTGTCTGAGAATCATCAAATTTTAATTATTGTGGCAAAGTCAACTAAGAATTCTTTGAGCACCTGAGAAGTGTGAGTCATGCTGTTAGGCCTTGTGGTCTCGGCAGCAGCAGCAGCAAGGGTATGTGACTCTGCTGCCCTTGCTGAAGTCCTGGTCTGCCTTCCAAAGACTCGTGGCCTCCCTGCCTTAGGCACGAGGATACACCAGACAGAACTGGAGCAACCCTTTGTGTCCACGTACTGAGTGGACTGCCCTCTGAAACAGATTCACGTGCAGACTTTTATCTGCAAATCTTGACAGCCCCGCAGTTAGCTTCTTTTTGTTCATTCCTCACTGCTTTTGCTGAAAGGTCTTTCTAACTGGGATAGTCCAGGGGGTCCTTTTAGGACTTCACATCCGCTTTGGAGACTGTGCTGCTTTGTGAACACTGAGCTGAGGTCGACAACCAGAACGCTGGTGTTTTGTGGCTCTACTGCCCTATCTCTTTAATTCTGTGAAGAAATACAGGCTCCCTGCTGTGTTCTCCCTCCTCACCCTGCTATAGGCTGTGCACATACATACGTGACTTTTCTAATTTGACAGGCTGCGGAGTAAATTTATGTGAAATATCACACTGGATTATTACTTTTGATTTTAATCAATTTCTGCATGCTACCCTCAGGTGTTCAGCTTTACTTCTTTCTAGTTTTAAAATAGCAAAGGAATGCCCTACCAGATTTTTAACTAGCGGTCTGTATTGAATTAAGTGGAGTATCTAATTGGTCTCCTCTACCCAGAGACGCTTGTGCGCCCTGCCCCCATACACACAGCCTGTGCGGGAGAGAGCTCTTCAGATTTCACAGGCAGGAGAAGGCATATTATCTCTGTAGCTGTAGGCTTTAGCACGGGGCCTGGTATTTATTGATCGGCCCCCTCCACTTTCTGCCGAATCTTACATAAACTGTAATTTTTATGGGTAGGTGCTTATATTATTTTGTTTTATACTTAACCTTTCTTACATTGTGATTCGTGTGGTATAGAGCTCACATTTCCTCTTTAGTCAAAGACAACAGGGGTGAATTTTCTGTATAACACCTGTTAGGGTGGAAACCTCAGTAGGGGCTGCATACCAGATGAGAAAAGAATTTCTCTTGGCCAAGATTAGGACATGATGGTTTAAGTTAATGTTGTAGTTTAGAAGGAGACAAGGGAGTAAGTGGGGAAAGAGTGAGTGAGCGCTCACACAGAGAGCAGGGGGCAAAGAGGAAGGGATGGCGGGGGCATCCCAGGGAAAGAAAAGAGTACAGGCTGTGAGGTCGGGTGGGTAGCTGAATGTAGAGGATCAAAGAACGTCACTGCGGTCAATTTCAGGAGGTACTGCGGACTTGAAAGCTGTGACCGTTTTCCCTCAGGCAAGGTTGAAGACTGACTTTCTTCCAGGTGTTCCCAATCCTGAGCCCGATTGTTCATATTCCATTGTTTGTCTGGGACACCCAGGAACACCCTGAGGGGAAGGGAACACATTCTACAAGGAAAAGGAGCTGGCGAATGTAAATAGAAAGAATTTACTTTTCCTGTTGTTCAGCTGGGCTCCAGAAAGGCTGGAGAAAACAGAAATCCACCGGGGTGGGTGGGTTAGGGGTGGGGAGGTGGGTGGTTTAGTCCTTTTTGAAAAACGATGAATTAATAGTTTTCCATTATTTTACTATAAAAACTGACTATCCTTACCCAGTTATCAATGAGTTCCTTATTTCCTATTCCATTTCCTGTTCTTCTCTCAGAAACTTCTTGCCAAAATTGCTGAACCCCACGCTCCAAGTGTAATATGTTGCCTCTTGCTCAGTGTTGCTGACATGTTCTGTCATGAATAGAGATGGATGATAAGCACATGTGCCTTTGGAATTTCTTTAGTATTATAATTTTGAGCCGTCACATTCTGGCATATTTAAGGAATGTTGCCAAATCATTTAAATTTCTTTTAATGTAAAATCATGGCTTTGCAGGTGAGAGAGAATTGTGTAGTCATTTAAAGTCAGGTCATTTAAAGTTGGGTTGGGCAAGGTGGCTCACACCTATAATCCCAGCACTCTGGGAGGCCAAGGCTGGTGGATTACCTGAGTTTGTGAGTTTGAGACCAGCCTGAGAGAGAGTGAGACCTCATCTCTAAAAATAGCTGGGCATTGTGGTGGGCACCTGCGGACTGCTTATATTATTTTGTTTTATACTTTATTACATTGTGATTCGTGTGGTATAGAGCTCACATTTCCTCTTAGGTCAAAGACAACAGGGGTGAATTTTCTGTATAACACCTGTTAGGGTAGGACTCAGCTATTTGGGAGTCTGAGGCAAGAGAATTGCTTAAGCCCAAAAGTTTGAGGTTGCTGTGAGCTGTGATGCCACAGCACTTGCTCGTCTGAGGGCTACAAAGTGAAACTTCGTCTCAAGAAAAAGAAAGGGCCTTAAACTATAACTTGCTTATAAAAACTAGATGTTAGGCTTTTTGTCAGTCAGCTTATGCTATGTTGTAACAAACAGCGCCCCCCCCAACCCAGTGGCTTCCCATGTCATGTTTACATTATGTGTTCATCCTAGTTCCTTTTCAGGTCTGTTTCAGGAAACACTCATTCTAGGTAGAACTCAGGCTGTTTCGCCCATCAGGAAAGGGAGGGCACCGTGCTAGCTAACAGTGGCTTCTCCTTTGTTCCTACTCTACCGCCCTTCAGCTCTTCTCTGATAGACACAGATCAGCTGACTCTTTAATGTCTTTGTAGATTATCTTCACTTGTGGTGAAGGTGTCTTTGGACTAAAATGATACATTGTTTTAAAGCTTTTTTTTTTTTTGCAGACAAAAAAAAGTAAATGAAGGGGAAAAATTAAAATTCAGTTGGGTTTTTTAAGACTGTTCATATATGCACACTTTTCAAATTTACTTCTTTTTTTTGCTTGTTGCTGTGCATATGCTGGTTTTACTTAAAGCTATCATTATTTTCCAGTGCTTAAAAAAATTTGCCAGTATAAAAATATTTGGTAACCTAATCTTATCCCCAACAGTAGTGTAGAGAAGTTATGTTTACAACTGCCTAGATGTAGAGAATTCTCTGCACTCTCAGAATTTGCTATACAAAGACCAAAAGGAGAGATTTTTATGTGCTTTTAAAATCTTAATGCTTCCCATAAGGACACTGGAATGCTTTTATGGAATGGGATCCTGCTTCCTTAAATGATGAAGATACAAATTGGTATAAAAATTTGGCATGATAATTCTTAGTAAAAATATATTCTGCTAGTGCAGAATATTCTTTTTGTATTAAAATTCAATATTTCTGGAAGAGCAGAGAGGGAAGGAGGGAGGGAGTGGGTCTCAGTGTGTGACACATCTCGTACCCTCAATCTCCAACAAAAAAAAATAAATATTTCTTTATTATTAAACTGTGCTCAGACTTGGCTATAGGAGAACCAGACATTTCTAACGGGAGTAAAAATCAGTCCTGTGGTCTCCAGAAATAGGGCAAATGCAACAGAGTCTGTTATGTTATGTATATTAAAATTATTTTTTTTTTGTTGTTTATAACAACATTTAACAACATATATTTGAGTTTTTGGCAGTGCTTCCTATTAAGATGTTAAACAATTGTTAAGAATTTTTTGGAGGCAATTCTCAGTCAAAATGTGTTGAGTTCACAGTAAAACGTCACTGAAGAAACTTAACAGTTTTCTGTAAATATAATTGCTACCTTGGAATAATTATGTCTAGAGGACAGAATACTCTATATATTTTATTATCCATCGGTTTCTTTTTTAATAGGTGTGCTGTGCTTTGTACAAGTCAATTATTTTTGATAGTTTCTGTAATTAATGTTTAATTATATTTTATTATCCTCATTTTACTACATCACCTTGGTGATAATTGAAACATTTCTAAACACTGTACTTTCCTACAGTGCTTTGTATGTTATACTGTTACCTTGTTAACATTTCCACAAGGTTTTCAGGATTTTTGTATATAGAAGTCATCATTTATTGCAAAAACATGTGAAATATGTACTTATAAGTCAAAGTAGCCCTACGATGTGACTGAAGTTAGAAAAAGCTAAGCAGTGCCTTCTATGTATAATTATCCGAATGTCACATTGCTAATTTAGTAGAGTTTCTTTTGTATCACAGCATTTCAATTCCCTCGGATTTAATGGTATTGAGGCAGTAACGTAAAGGCAGAGCTAAAGATCTGTCCTGGCCACTCGGCACAGGCATTAGCCAAACAGTCTGTAACACTCCACTGTAGCACATGTCTCTGTTATCTGTATATCTCTCTTGGAAGGCTCTGGGCCTAGATAGTAACCTTGAAACTTCCTTAGCCTTCCCTCGCCCTTGAAGACAGGTAGCCCGCCCGGAGTCAAGGGCGCGGGCAGATCTGTCCTTCCCTCGAGTCCCACGACTTTCACGTTTGTCACGTACCTCACATCCTTCATGACTCTCACGTGCACCCTAGC
>CAUYRH010077022.1:0-21596 GCA_963574655.1 Perodicticus potto
CTGGCACCTACGAGGTATCCAATCAGCACGTAAAGAGACACCTGGACTCATCCCTCATCCAACCGTCCCTAATCCCATTCCCCTTATCGCATTACCCCCCTCCCAACTTCCTTTTGGTATACTATAAAAATACCTCAGCCCAACCCCTCGGGGCCATTCAGTACGCCATTTAGGTGGGGCTGAATGGTCCGGCTTAAGCTTGTAATAAAGCCCACCCTTTGTTTTTGCATTGGTGCGCCTGGTGTGAGTTTCTTCTGGGGGGGACCCCGAAATTCAGGCACAACATCAAGATCTCACAGTATTTCCTCAATTAGAAGTATGAGGTACTAGATATATCAGCAGTAGAACATGTGATTAACTGTATATTCCAATTGCAAGACTGTTCATACACCATTCTGGACCTGTTACAAAACTCTTTCTATTGTTGTTCTTGTTCTGGAATATTATTCCGTAAAATGTTAATTTTTCTGTCCAGATGCTTGTTAATGTGTTCCAATAGAGGAGTCTAGTTAACTACCATTTAATTTGTGCAAACTTCATAATACTTCCAAACATACTTATCATTAAAAAATAAACTGAGGAAACAAAGCTTATAAATTATTCTATTCTTGCGCTTCAAAAATGTGGCTGCTTAAAGCAAAGTATGTCTATGTGATATTGAAATTTAATGGCAAGGAACTTATGTCAGAAGCCACCGACTGATCTAAATTTTACATTAAAAATTGGGTCAAGAAAAATGAGGTCCTCAGAGAGCTGTTTTATTGCAGTTCTGTGGATTAGGAGTACCACCTAGTAGTCAGAAATATTTATGTGGCCCTAATTGTTATTTAATATAATTCTCCATATCTGCCTGTTCCTTGTTAATTTTATTTCCCTTGAGCATATTTTTAATTTTAGGAGAATTTTAGAGTTTCAATGTTTCAGAGTAAGAAAAAAGTATTCTAAGCATGTGAGAGCATATTTACTTAAAAAGAAAATGGTGGCTCGGCGCCTGTGGCTCAATGGGCTAAGGCACCAGCCATGTACACCTGAGCTGGCGGGTTCGAATCCAGCCTGGGCCGCCAAACAATGACGTCTGCAACCAAAAAATGGCCGGGCATTGTGGCGGGCGCTTGTGGTCCCAGCTCCTTGGGAAACAGAGGCAGGAGACTCGCTTGAACCCAGGAATTGGAGGTTGCTGTGAGCTCTGATGCCATAGCACTCTATCCAGGGTGACAGCTTGAGGCTCTGTCTCAAAAAAAAAAAAAAAGAAAATGGCAAAATACATGAGAATATTTGAAAACAATATATATGTTTAATTTGTGCTTCTGGTTGACTTAAAGTAATTTCAATGAGATAAAAATGACTTAGAAAGTAAGAATTTATTTAAAATTGTATTTTAAATGTAGATGTCCACAATTTATTAGATGGTATTTTAGACATTGGAATGCATTCATGTCAGTAATTATCTCTAATAATTATAAATATCTCTATGATATATAATAAATATATTGTATTTATATTATATTATCTCTGTGAGAATTTGAATTGATAATTGGCCCACTAAATAAATTGCATAGCCATTTACTTCAGATACATAGAGACTGTGCTAATTGGAATAAAGATGTATGTGTGGCTTATTTCCAGGAACCTATGGATTCTATTCTACATGGCCAAAGGGACTTAGAAGGTGAGAATAAATTAAGGATTATGAGATTATCCTGGATTATTTGGTTGGGTGGGTGTGATCACAACCGTCTACTCAAAAGGGAGACTGGAAGAGTAAAAGTCAGAGGGGATGAGAACTTAAGGAAGAGGATAGAAAATGATGTAAAGGGCTTTGAAGATGGAGGAAAGGGCTGCGTAGTTAAAAACCGAGGAACACAGGAGGCCAGTTGACACTGGAAAGACAAGGAAACAGATTCCTGGCTCAAAGATTTCCATAGGAACCATCCTGGAGAGACCTCAACGTGTCCTGAATAGTAAGAGGGTAAATGCATCTAGGTTAACCCGTAAATTTGTGAGAATTTGCTACAGCAGCAGTAGAAAACTTATTCAGATACTTTGCTGCAAATCATGAGTTCACTCTCTGAAGAACAATGATAGTTTTCATTAGAGCTGTAATAGCTTTGTAATTTCACTGAGGATTTTCGTGATGAATAAGTAGATTTAATGTTTAGTCATTAGTGTTTTGTAAGAAATAAAGGTTTTTCCACAAGGCATTTTACTTAAAAGTTTTTCGGTTTGAAATTCTAGTTCTCTATTAGTGTGGTTTATTGGCAGCAATGTTAACAGAATTTCCCACTTAACTCAGTTTTAGTGATAGTTGGTCGTGTGGAGGTCGTCACTAATGCTTCCCAGAACATTTCTACTAGGAATAACTCACTGGGTTGGTCCTAACCTGCGTGCTAAGAATACCATTTTTTTTTTTTTTTTGTAGAGACAGAGTCTCACTTTATCACCCTCGGTAGAGTGCCATGGTGTCACACAGCCCACAGCAACCTCCAGCTCCTGGGCTTAGGCGATTCTCTTGTCTCAGCCTCTGGAGTAGCTGGGACTACAGGCGCCCGCCACAACGCCCGGCTATTTTTCCGTTTTGCAATTCGGCGAGGCCGGGTTTGAACCTGCCACTTTCGGTATATGGGGCTGGTGCCTTGCTCGATGAGCCACAGGTGCTGCCCAAGAATACCATTTTTTATCCTTCTTTCATTATATTCTGGAGTCCATCTTTTTAAAGTAGAAGGGTTGGTGGGGGGTGAACTACACTGTAAAGAGCACCAGGGCACTACAAATACCAGAATTAAAAAACAAGGTAATTTGGGAGGTTCTGGGACATGGTCTTAAAGAAGACAAGAGAAGACTCTAAGTGCACACACATCACAACCACCACCGTCAACTCTCTTGCAAGAAATTTTCTCTTTGTAAACTTTGTATCAGCCTGATATCTTTTTAAAACTAGTTTTAATATCAGATTGTTATATGTGGGGAATTGTCAGGGTAAACTATTGGGGACTACTGCTACTGTAAGTGGCACCCCTCTTCTGGAAGAATTTCTGTAAGTGGCATCACTGTGCTTTCCTCAGAGAAGTAGGAATGTGAATTCACGGAAAAATTAAATTTTTTTTTTCTATCAAATGTGTGAACTCATGTAGGGAAAGAACCTTTTTCTAGTTTTTTTTTTTTTCTTTTTTAGAGACACAGTCTCACTTTATCGCCCTGGGTAGAGTGCCGTGGCGTCACAGCTCACAGCAACCTCCAACTCCTGGGCTTAGACGATTCTCTTGCCTCAGCCTCCTGAGTAGATGGGACTATAGGCGCCCTCCACAAGGCCCGGCTAAAGAGCCTTTTTCTAGATGTTCGTCACTCCATTCTTCCTTCATCCATTCATTTAGTGATTCAACATTTGATAAGGGTTTGTTATTTGCTACTAAATTCTACCTTTCTGGACACCTACCAGGTTTTCTAAACATATTATAATTTCCAGGGTGTTTTCCTCCATGAAACATCAGAAAATCATATATAAAATAAAGCTATATGGTATGATCTGTTTTTTGAAATTATATTCTATTTTTATTTATAAAAATAAATAATCTCTATTTTTTGAGACTTTGGGAAAAAAAAGTTAACTGATGACTCCATACTGAACCTCAGAGTCAAAGCATTCTATGATAGATATACTTTTATCTGACAATGTGAATGTTACCTTTTTTTGCATTATTTTTATTATTATTGCTCAATATTACATTGCAGCAATAATCTGATTTCTTTTCTGAATGTATTTATCTTCATTCGTTCTTTGTGAGGTTTTTGTTTCTAGTCCTTATCTTAAACATTGTTATTGTTATTAAATGTTAAGCCTCTTTAATTTTGTTAAGGCAAAAAGTGGAAACCAAATAAACACATGTGCATGTACAGAGAAAATAAAAAAAAAAACAAAAGTATGTGTATCTTATAGACTATTAGGTAAGGAGGTAGACAACTTTAAGATAGTTGTATAGTTTATTTTACCTTATTAAATTCTATAAATTTGAAATATTTATTTTTATTTCAAATTTGAGGTCCAAATACAAAAAAACACTCAATCCTTTTATTTTAAAATCTAAGCAATATCATGTGATTTATGATCTGTACACATACTTCTAACACTTTTTACACATTATATTATACTAACAATGCTGGTTCACAATTTGATGGGATGAATTGACATTCCTCTTTTTATGTGAGCTGAGAAATTTCAGGATGGGAAGAATATTTGGTATTAGACACCTTTTTTTTTCCTTCTGAAGAATTCAGCTGAGGAATTCTCATCTAATATGAGTGCTTTCTGTAATCAGCAAGATAAATACTCCTTTAGTATACAGGCCATGGTTATTTAATAGGACATATATTTTTGTTAGATACTATAAACAGTATAATATCTCTAAGAAAATAGTCAAGATGATGGCATGTTTGAATTTAGGTAAGTAAGTAATAAATTAGCCACATTCACTGCAGGTGAACAGGTTCTGACCATTTCCCACCTTAACTTCCATACAATTATTGCTCATTTTTCTAAGCAGACAGGTAAAGAAAAATGAAAAAAAAATTACTGGAATATATACAAGGAACAAGAAGTGAAATGAGACTGATTTTCCATTATCTTGTGAATAGCATAATGGACTTAAAGGATGGTGGTGGGACTAAAGAAGAAATTGTGAAGGGTACTTGGGAAAATTTTTAGAATAGAGAAAATTCAAGGAAGGCCTGTATACATAGATCCCTTCTGAACGCTTAATTAGTAACACACCTGACTTCCCTCCCCACAACATCCCCCTCCATGTTCTGGTAGCCCAAGAAGATATATTATCTAAATAAGATGACAACTTCTACTGTGTGCCATTTGGCATGCTTGTTTTGTACTTAATTTGTTTCTAAACTTGTTTTTTATTTTAAGTAATGTAACTTTATTCTCTTACAGTTTTGAAGTCCGAAGTCTAAAAGCAAGACATTGTTAGGGTGATGCTCCTTCTGAAGGCTCTGGAAAAGGACCCTTCTTTTCTCTTTTTTTAGCTTCCGGTGAATGCAAGAAACCAATTATTCCTTCACTCACTGCTGCAGCATTCCCATTTCTGCCTTTTCTTCACATGACCGTCTTTGCTCACTTTTTATAAGGACACCAGTCACTGGGTTAGGGCCCACCCTAATTCATTATGACCTCATCTTAATATATCACTTCTACAAAGACCCTATTTCCAAATAACTCACATTCACCATTACTGGAAATTACAATTTGAACATATCTTTTGAAAGGACACAGTTCAACCTATGCTGTTTCTGAATGTTTAACCCTTCATTAAAGAACTTCTATGTTTCTATCAGAGTTTAGTATGTTGTTGTAATGAGATACTCAGGACAAAGCTAATTCTCACCTTTATCTGCTAGTGGTCCCCTGGGGTCAACCTCTCTGCTGGGGGAGCACTTGGAGATCAGACATTCCAATGGAGAAGGAAGGAATTCCTTGCCTCAGAAACTTTAAGGCCCATTCCCTGAGGTTCCTTTGTTTCCCCTTTGAAGACAGCAAAAAAGAAACTCAGTGTAGCAAAAAGATATCTTAAAACTTTGAATTGAGTCAATTCAAACTAAAAATACCAAACTCAATAAATAATATATGAATGACAAAGATTTTTGTATGTAAAAAAGGGCTAGATAGAAAGAGGGTTGTAAGTAAAATATCTAATTAGTTAACAAAAGTAATGATACATTGAGTTTTAATTTAATTCTAATAAGAATTCTTTAGCTTATTATAAAGTGCATTACATTCTCTGACAAAACAAAAAGAGTTCACAACAATTCACTGATTTTTTTGTAAAGTGAGTTTTTGACAGGAATTAGAAATACCTTAAAGCTCCAATGTGGTATCACCATGTTTTTAAGCTACCCTAGTCTATTTTTCTATGTCCCTAATGGATCTGGCCAAGATTGTAAGAATCCAGTTTTATGATAAGCAGTTAAGAGGTAAACATAAAATAGCATATTCATATTAATAAAGATATATACAGCATAAATTAGAGACATTTCCCCCAAAATATGCAAAATCACAATCACCTTTTAATTAATTTTAGAATAACCAACCAAAATGAATATAGATACTATACCTATCCTCTTCTGTCTTTTTAATACTAATTGCCTATAACTCTTTTTCACTTCAAAAATGTTATGAATTCTTTGCTTTTACAAGTGGAACTTTATCCTGGAAATGAGAACAATGTAACCTAAAGGTTTGTACATATTAATTTGAAATAATAAATAAATAAATAAACCTTTGCTTGTCATATAATTTCAAACCACTAAGTGGCAATACAATGCAAAAAATAGCTTTAAAAAGGCTATATTTGCTTTTTGTCATAGACATGGTTTCAATTATTTTCTGTTTCTCTGAAATTCATCTTTAATTCAAGGAGATTCTATAATTTGAACTTGTCTTTGTATCAATTTTGGCCACATCATTAAAATTGTGAATCGTATTAAGAAAAACCATCTGTCCTATATACCTGAACATGAGATTATTTTTAGATCAACAATCATATCAGGAAGTTATACTAATTATAACTTTAAAATGTAACATATTTCTTTCCCAAGAGGCTGTGTGAGGACTCTACCTAAGAAATTCAAATATTGTGAGGTGGTTGTTTGCGCCCTCTCAATAAACTGAAAATTTTAAAAAAGCAACATAAAGTAATGTAACAAAAATTATCAGAATGTGTAAAAGTAGCATAGGTTCTTTTGCCTGGTAAGATTAGGAATGAAACTGTGATTTTAGGTTTTTCAAAGAATAATGCTATAAAATTTTTCCCAAGATAATCACAAAGCTATACATTTTTACCTTCTCCTTTTCACTCATATTTGAAAGGCTTCATGTGAACTGGACCCCAGAATTTACATTTTTCCCAAAGTAGCAATCAACTGGAGGACAAAGATGAACTCCACAGTAATGCAGCCCAAAGCATTTAAATGTACCGACATTAACCCCTTTAATCTGTAAGATAGATGCGTTGCAATCTTTCACTTCCTTTGTTAGATATGTTATTAGGTATTTCATTTTCTTTGAAGTTACTGTGAAGGGAATTTTGTCCTTGATTTGCTTCTCACTTGACTGTTATTGGCATAAACAAAAGCTACTGATTTGTGGACATTGATTTTGTACCCTGAGACATATTTCTTGATCAATTCCAGAAGTTTTGTTATTTAGTCTCTGGGGGTTTCTAACTATAACATCATATCATCAGCAAAGAGCGAGAGTTTGACCTCCTTTGCCCCCACGTGGCTGCCCTTTATATCCTTCTCTTGTTTGTTTGCATTAGCTAGAACTTCCCCCCACCCCCCAGGGACGAAAGGATGAAGTATAGGCTGTATTTTATTTTTTATTATTATTATTTTTTATTAAATCATAACTTTGTACACCGATTCATTTATGGAATTCAGGGTACTGCTTTGATATACAATGTGAAATGCTTACATTGAACTAAGTAACAAATCCATCACTAGTACACTCATTTCTTAATAGTTTTGAAACTTGCATCATGCAAGTTAGGTGAGGTTCCCCCCAAAATGGTGATAGTGACATCTTTGTCTGGTTCCAGTTTTAAGTGTAAAAACTTTCAGTTTTACTTCATTCAACATGATATTGGTTGTGGGTTTGTCATAGATGGCCTAATTAAGTTTAAGAAATGTGCCATTTTGCCTATTTTCTCAAGTTTTATTAGAAAAGGATGCTGAATTTTGACAAATGCTTTTTCTACATCTGTTGAGAGGATCATACGGTCTTTGTTTTCGCTTCTATTGATATGGTGAATTGCATTTGTTGATTTGCATATGTTAAACCAATCTTGCATCCCTGGGACAAAGCCTACTTGATCATGTATAATTTTTTTAATGTGTAGCTATCTATTTGGTAGATAAGAATATCTAAATAATACTCCATAAGGAGTATTTTTGCATCAATATTCATTAGGGAAATTGGTCTGTAGTTCTTTTTAGTTTGGTCCTTTTCTGGTTTGGGTATCAAAGTGATATTTGCTTCATAGAATGTCTTGGGGCAGATTCCTTCCATCTCAATATTTTGGAATAGGTTCTGCAGTATTAGTTACAAGTTCTTCTTTGAATGTTGAAATAGAATTCTGGTATGAAGCCATCTGGTCCCAGGCTTTTTGTTGCTGTTGGAAGCTTTCTTATTGTTTCATCAATTTCAGTGCTTGATATCGGTCTATTTATTCCTGGGTAAGTCTAGGGAGAGGGTATGTTCCAGATACTGTTCCTTTTCCGCCACAGTGTCAAATGTCTAGGTATAGAGGTTTTTGTAGTAGTCAGAGATAATTATTCTGGTATTACTATGGTAGCTGCTGTTATTTCCCCTTTTTCATTTCTGATTGAGGTTATCAGAGATCTTACTTTTCTCTTTTTAGTTAATCCGGCTAAAGCTTTATCAGCTTTGTTTATCTTTTTGAAGTCTACCAAATAGTAAAAAAAAAAAAAAAAAAAAAAAACCTCCTCATCTCCAATCATCAGAGAAATACAAATGAAAACTACTCTGAGCTATCGTTAGGTGCCCACATCAGAAAGTCCTAAAGCTGCAGATGCGGATGAGGATCTGGAGAGAAATGAAGTCTTTATACTGTTGATGGGACTGCAAACTAATACAGCAACTTTTGAAAGAAGTATGGAGAACCCTCAAAGAGCTCAAAATAGATCGCCCATTTGATGCCTTAATCCCATTACCAGACATCTACCCAGAAGGAAAAAAAAAAAAAGATTTTATCACAAGTACTAGATTGTTTATTGTAGCTCAATTTGCAATTGCCAAGATGTGGAAGCAGCCTAAATGTCTACCAACCCAAGAATGGATTAATACATTGTTTTATACACACACACACATACACACACACACACACACGCACCATGGAATACTATGCAACCACTAAAAAATGTATGGAGACTTTACATCTTTTGTATTAACCAGGATGGAGTTAAATGCAATCTTCTTAGTAAAGTATCACGAGAATAGAAAAGCAAGTATCCAATGTAGTCAATACTTGTGATTTTCCTCCTAGTTCAATTTGGGGGAGAAATAAGGAGGAGAAAGGGAGAGGGAGGAAGGAGGGGGATTGGTGTGCTCCCACTTAATGGGCACAATGTAAGGCTATATGGCACACCTCCTGAGTGCAGGACATAACTACAACAGGGACTCTAACAAATGCTTATTTTGTAACCTAATTCTTTATGCCCTCACATTAATCAGAAATTTTAAAAAAAACAGTAGATGTGAAGGCTCTAAAGATTCCATATACAAAACAAACATAAATATTCCACACACAAAAATAATGCTTTCAGTCAATCGACAAATTTAGTAAGATACGTAATCAACACATAAAAATCATTTGTTGATTCTATACACCAACAGTGAATTTTCTAAAAAGGAAACTAAGAAAACAATTATATTTCTAATCATATCGAAAAGAATAAAAAATTTTGGAGGTGTAGGCTTGTGCAGTGAAAACTATAAAATATTTCTAATAGAAATAGAGAAAACATAAACAAATGAAAAGATATTCCAGGTTTGTAAAGTGGGAGATTTAATATTGTTGAGATATCAGCCTTACTTCAAGTAATTTGTATATTCAACACAATCACTATCAAAATCTGAATGTTATTTGTTGCAGAAATGGAAGAATGCATCCTAAGGTGTGTATATAACTTCAACTGACTTCAAATGGCCAAATCTTGACAAAAGATGAATGAATCTAGAGGGCTCATATGCTCTGATTTCAAAACTTACTACAAAACTACAGTAATCAAAACACTGTGATGCCAGCATAAAAACAGACATATAGTCCAACAGAACAGGATGGACAGCCCACTAACCAACCTCTTGTGTATGGTAAAATGACTTCCGCAGAAACGCCACAACCATTCAATACTAAAAAAATAGACTCTAAACAGCTTTGGGAAAACTGGATTATCTACTACAAAAGAATGACATTGGACCCTTTCTAACACCATATCATCTAACATCCCTCAACTAAAATAAAAAATTAACCTAAAATGAATCAAAGGCACAAACATAAGAACTAACCCATGAAACTCTTAGAAGAAAACATAAAAGAACGTTTTGATAACATTGAATTTGACAATGATTGCTTGGATATGTCACTAAAGGCACAGGACTTAGAAGTGCAGGAAATAATAAATTGGTGTCTGGGCAAGTGATATTTCTCAAAATATGTACAGAGACATTATCAAAAAATATTCAATTAAGGGTTGTTATCTGGTTCAACAAGATGAACCCACCTACTTACTGTTATTTAATCTTTGACTAGCCAATTAAAAACGTTCAGTGGGGAAAAGATTCCCTATTTAACAAAAGGTGCTGGGTGAACTGGCTAGTGTCCTGTAGAAGACTGAAACTGGACCCACACCTTTCACCATTAGACTAAGATAGACTCTCACTGGATTAAAGATTTAAATTTAAGACATGAAACTATAAAAATACTAGAAGAAATTTCAGGGAAAAATCTTGAAGGAATCGGCCTGGGTGAATATTTTATGAGGAGGACCCCCTGGGCAATTGAAGCAACATCAAAAATACACTACTGGGACCTGATCAAACTAAAAAGCTTCTGCACAGTAAGTAAAGCAAGGAGACAGCCCTCAGAATGGGAGAAGATATTTGCAGGTTATGTCTCCGAGAAAGGTTTAATGACCCCAAATCCACAGAGAACTCAAATGTGTTAGCAAGAAAAGAATAATCCCATTCAGGATTCTCATCTCAGGGTGGGCAAGGGACTTGAAGATAAACTTCTCTGAAGAAGACAGGCACACGGCCTAAAGACACATGAAAAAATGCTGATCATCCTTAATCATCAGAGAAATGCAAATCAAAACTACTTTGAGATATCACCTAACTCCAGTGAGATTATCCCACAACACAAAATCCCCAAACCAGAAATATTGGTGTGGATGTGGAGAAAAGGTAGCACTTCTACATTGCTGGTGGGAATGCACACCAATACGTTCCTTTTGGAAGGGTGTTTGGAGAACACTTAGAGATCTAAAAATGGACCTGCCATTCGATCCTACAATTCCTCTACTAGGTATATATCCAGAAGACCAAAAATCACATTATAACAGAGATATATGTACCAGAATGTTTATTGCAGCCCAATTCATGCTCAGTCATGGAAGAAGCCCAAGTGCCCATCAACCCATGAATGGATCAATAAATTGTGGTACATGTACACCATGGAATATTATGCAGCCTTAAAGAAAGATGGAGACTTTATCTCTTACATGTTTACATGGTTGGAAATGGAACATATTCTTCTTAGCAAAGTATCTCAAGAATGGAAGGAAAAGTATCTAATGTACTCAGTCCTATTATGGAAGCTAATTTATAGACTTCTTATGAAAGCCCTATTATGAAGCTAATTTATAGACTTCTTATTATAAACCAATTATAGCTCAAGAAGAAAGGGAAAGGGAAGAGGGAGGAGAGGGGACTTGGGAGTTTGAGTGGAGGGAGAGTAATTGGTGGGACCACACCTACGGTGCATCTTACAAGGTTACATGTGAAATTTACTAGGTGTAGAATATAAATGTCTTAACACAATAGCTAAGAAAATACCATGAAGACTATGTTAACCAGTTTGATGAAAACATTTCAAATTGTATATAAACCCAGCACATTATACTCCATGATTCCATTAATGTACACAGCTATGATTTTATAAAAAATATATATATATTAAAAGCTATACAGTATCCTAAAATAAAGTGAAGTTATTAACTTTGCTTATCAGAGCAATTTTCACACTTAGTGTGAAATACACTAGAACCTCCAGAGTTAACCGCTACCCTACATTGCTCACCTCCATAAGTTGACCTAATTTTCATAGAATGGACTTGTACCATGTGGTAGGTCTAGCTCCCTATATTGACCATCTCCATGTGTTGACAGGTTTTTTATAGTCCCTCAGTGGTCAACTTAGAGGTTTTTATTGTATTTTATCAAAGAATTGAGCCCAGAGGCTTACGCAAAATGAGCAATACAGCAAATAAACCCTGAAGAAGTTTGGGCAGACTCAGCAAAGTGCACAGGAGTTATCAGATGGTGGGACTATTTTATGAAAATGTCTTCTCAAAGTGTCCAGTTCCTCACAGAAAGCACAATGAGGTAACTGGAAACAATAAGCTGCCTGCCCTGGAAGAGGGTCCACAGGTCATTGGAAACTTGGGGGTGAGGGGAGGGATTCAGGCTTCTTGTTCCCTGAACATGCTACCATGAAACATGAGCATAATAATCTTCTAGTGCTGCAGAAACTACTTGTGAGCTGTGTCTCCTGCTTCTTACAATTGCATTTGATCTATAATGGTTCCCCATTCCCAGCTATAGGAAATTACCTATAATTATAACCACGCAGTCAAGATTTTGGAGTTACATCAAACTTACAATGTGATGATCAGTTACAGAACATCACATTGTTTATAAGCAGTATTTTGAAATGATCACAATAGGCCTATTGGACCTAATTTGTCAAGGGAGACCAATTTTTAAAAACCATTATCACAGAGAACTAATGTTACATGCAAATACTTTGGAAACAATACAATAGGCAATAAAATAAATATGTATACATTCATAATGCTTTTTACTGAATTAGTCTATTTAAACCTTGGGTGAAAAATACATCAACAATGGTTTGCTTTTCACCTGTGTATTTTGCTATCATATAAATATAGTCAATGCCAGCTAACTTGAGATTTTTTTTCAAGCCACTCTAACCTGTATGTAAAAATCAGATCACTTTTATTATTTTAGAAAAAAGAAAAACTTCAAAACATACCAAATTTTATATTTCACTTAATTTACCATTTGATATTAAAAATTTAAATCTTTCATCACATCCTGTCACTGAGCTACAGAAAAGAGAAAAGTCTATTTTCTCCACTCTTGCATTGGCATAAATTTTCTTACTCCCTTATAAAATCAGAGGTTCCCTTCCTTTATATCTTTAAGGCAGCCTTTCTGATCTATAACATTTTGTTAAATATATGATTCTTCTCCTTTCTTGGTTAATAAGTATGACCTTGTTACAGCTCCTAGGAGCTGTTCGTCCCAGCTTTAAGTCACAAATGACAGGAGCAACAGGGTTGTGCATCATTACCAGTTACTTCTCTGGAATGACTCAGCATGCTGATTGCTTCAGTAAGAGCTGCAGTGAGAATGATTCTCAGAAATCACCTATTGCCAAAAAGTACAGGAATGATCCAGGTCACAATACAGTCACCACAAAAAGATGAAGAGTTTTCCTTTCAAAGAGGTAGACAAGATTGTTCTGGGCTCATTTTATCTTTGTCCGATCTAAATAGAACTGTATTCTTATTTCAAAGACTATTTGAGTTTGCTGGGAAGAGGGAAAAATAAGATTCTCAATTGTCTCCTTGCATCAAATCATAAATTTTCTTTTTTCCTTTGAAGTTATCATGATCCTTTGTAGTTTATATAAATATCAGAAACTCATGTTGTTTCTTTGTCCTTAAAAACATAGAGATTCTGACTTTGGTCTCTGTATGTTTATTTATTACGTAATTTTTCAAAGTAGTATGAAAACACTGAACTAAAAGTGAAAATGTCATCAGTGACTGTTGGAAAACAAAATTAGTTTGGACTGGCTAGCAATTATGTAGCTTAAAGCTTTTTTCAAAAGTTTCTATTCAAAATATCTTCATTCCAAACTTCACCTCTAACCATCTGACATGCACATGCTATTATGCAGGAAATAGATTTTTTAAATTGTTATTAGAGTTATAGAGAATATTTATGACAACATAATAGACTGAGTTAATCTGATTACTTTACTACTTTGTTCTAAAAGGTTATCATTGGTGGCACCTGTGGCTCAAAGGAGTAAAGCGCCAGCCCCATATGCTGGAGGTGGCAAGTTCAAACCCAGCCCCGTCTAAAAAAAAAAAAAAGTTATGATGGTTTAGAGTTTGCTTTAATCCATGAGTTTTTGTGTCCATCTTCTATACTGTACTTCCGTGTTCCCTAAAAGAAAGTTGAATGCTATTATTAATTAACATGATTCTAGTGATTTTCTTCAACAAAGCTTAAAGCACAGTCTATGTTCTGTTCTTTTTATTATTTTTCTGTAATTAAAATCAATAATGCATATGGCATCAAGGACCATAATGATTACAGTTCTTAATTGTATAAATTGTATCTTTAGTTTGGTCTCTCCTTTGAACAGTATCTGCTATATCTAATAACTTAGCAGAGAGTTTACATCTGAGAATATCCAGGGATGCCTCAAAAATACATGAGACTTAGTGTAATCAATGTCAACTTCTGAACTGTAACTTCTCTACAGTTATGAGTTGAACCGTGTCTCCCTAAAAAATTCATATACTGGAGTTTTATCCCCCAGTACCTCAGAATGTGAATTTATTTGAAACTAGGGTCATTGCAGATATAAGCAGTTAACATGAGGTCATCCTGAAGTAAGGTGGACAAATATTACTGGTGTCTTTCTAAGAAGGGGAAATTTACACACAGACACACAGAGGGAGAAAGTCCTATGAAGATGAAGGCAGAGACCAGTTTGGTGCTTCACCTAGTCACGGAATGTTGAAGATTTTTAGCAAACCACCAAAAGCTTAAGGGTGAGGCATGGAACAGGTTCTTCATTACAGCCCTCAGAAGGAACCAGTCCTGCCAACACCTTGATCTTAGCCTTTAAGTCTTCAAGAACCGAAAGACAATAGATTTCTGTTGTTTAATCCATTCAATTTTGGTTATCTTATTACAAAATCCCAAAGAAACAAATGTTCCTACCCATCCACCCAAAGGAAGCAATACCCATCACTAAACACAAAATTAATAAATTAGATAAAACATTATCATCCCCTATTCCCTAATTCCCCAGGGGACTACTTAGTTGCACAAGTGAGACTCTTAGGAGTCATTCTGAACACGCCTCTGTACTTAACATGCCTTATCCAATACTGAGGACTGTTTACTTTATCTCAAAACAGCTCTCAGGTCTTCCTTTTACCATCCAGCTTCAATACCTAAGGAGATGTTAAGCCCTTTTCTAACCTATTATCCTGTCTTCAGACAGAGGGATTATTTCGCAGTGCAGTTTGTTGAAATTGCACTCCCCTCTCTTGGTATCTCATTACTCTTGGGATTAAAAAATAGACTTTACCTTGCCCTACAATGTCTTTGGCAATCTGACCCCACTCCCCCGAGCCATACTGTGCCATTCTCCTTTGTTTCTACGTGTTCAACACCATAAACAGATCTCATTTCCTTTTGCCTTGAGGTCTTTGGAACACTGTTCTCCCCTCTGAAATATTTTCCCCTGGGCCTTCCCACTCTCCATCTCTTCATCTGCATGTTATGGTTAACTCTTAAAACTCATATCTATGTATTTATTAAATCTCTGCTCAAATGGGGATTTCTTACAAAATTTTCAATGGCCCCTCGTATAAGATCATTTGATTTTTTTTGTGGTGTGTATTATCGTTTATGGTTCATTTTTAACTTTGTGTTAAAATTATTTTCATCCCTTACCCTTAATAAGTCTGTGAGGACAGTGACTGTATTTGACTTGCTAAGCAAAATACCTACATCACCTAGCTTAGAATTTACAGTATAAAAAACACATAGTAACATTTAATAATCAATTGGCTATAGAGTAGGAGCAAGGCATTGTGTAATTTAGTTATAACTAACACACCTATGTCATTCTCAGCATAGAGAAGTGTAAAGTTACCGTGGAAAAAGATAGGGACAAGGTCTCATGACCAATTCCTGCACAAATGGGGGTACTGAACAGTGATGAAGAAAATGAACCTGGAGTCATTCTGCCTGTATTGAGATTTTACCACCACCATTTGTGTTACCTTGTGAAGGTTGCTTACTCTCTTTTTATCTTTGGTTCCTTGTTTTAGGAAGTAGGAATGATATGTTACCTCTCTCAGAGAGTAGTTTGATGAGTGATAACCAGTGTAAAAGAACTTAGCACAACGCTTGATATGATTAAATGCTGAATAAATGTAGCTGCAGTTCTCGGGGAACAAGAGCACTGTCTTACTTTCCACCTGTGCTGTGTCTTTCACCCATACTCTTCCAATTGTGAGCAAATTTCCCCCTAAAGTGGTCTTAATGCAAAATAAAATGGATGCTTCTTTTACTGAATCTTTATATTGTATTTTAAATTCCCGTTTTTTGATTTCCTTTTCTTGGACAGGTCTCTTTTTTTGTTTTACGCAAATACCGATGTCTGGTGTTTCTATTATCCCTCAGTTTCAGTCACTGTGTTCTTCTCTCTGTCCCTGTCAATGTTGGTGTTCTAATGTTTCTGTTCTAAGCAGTCTTCATGGGTGTTCTCTTCTACTCCAGTAATTCCCACCTGGACTTATTTATCATGTTCATTTTCTCAAATGCTACATCTCCCGCTCAAAGTATCCTTTCTGTTGTCTGGTCAGTTTGAGAGGTTGAGGGCTGATCGAGGAACAGATAGTATCACAAGAGGGCAGTAATACCCAACAAGTTAAAAGGACAGTGCTTGGACAGGGTTGCATGAAAGAGAAAGACTCCCCTGGAAGGAGACCTTCCAGCCATCACCTCCAAAAGGAAGGAGTGAGGGAACTTCTAGTAAGTAGGGGAATCCGAGAGCACGCTTATGTGTTTAGATAATGTGTAGCAACAAAGTGGAAAAGCTCTCAGAGAGCGCTGAATGGCAACAACAGTTTGGGGGTCACTACAAAAGGACCATCTTTGGCCCATTTATGTAACAGGCTCCAGACCCCTGTTTCTGTCTATTAGACCTTTCCATCTCAAATATAACACAGACATGAACAAAAGACATTTCCTAAAACAAACCACATAATCTGCTGAAAAATATACTCTTGCTACTTACTCATGAATAATGAAATGATATCATTATATTAGTATAATAGTTCTAGTTCAGTAAGTTAAAAACTTAAATTATTTGTTCACAGTCCATCATCTCTTCTTTAATTATGAAATTAGGGAAAGCTTTTCCCTCCTTACTTTTCTTAAATTTTTTCTCTCTTCTCCAACTTACTGTCTCTGTGTTTGGGTCATTATTTTCTTCATTTGTCACTGTTAAGTGACTCCTGTTTTCTTTGTTCCCAATCAAAATGCCATTTATCTGATGTATTATTTGAACTTTTGATTGAAACCTTCTGAAAAGCCAGCTTCTGCCACTCCTCTGTTTGAGATTCTTGAATATGGTTTAATTACTTTGAGAAAAAATTACTAAAACAAAATTATTAGTACTTAGCAAATTATCCTTTCCATATTATATTACTTGAACCTAATATTTTTATATTTCCCATGATGTTCCATGAATAGGACATAGTCTCTGTATCTCTAATTTTATGAAATGTACCATAATTTCTTTATCCCATGCTCTTACATCTTTTCCATCTGACTAACTCTTATATTAACTTTTATAGCTTAGGCATCATTATCCCCGGGATACGTTGATTAACACTGCTGTGTTTATTAAGCTGTTCTTTCTCTGGACTCTTGACACACTCTTCATATCATTTGACAGTGCTTTTCACACTGTTTATCTTCTAAATTTGCTGAAAGCGAGGGTCAGTGGTTTCTTCTATTTTTGCAGCCCTAGTGGCTAACATTATGATTCACTCACAATATCTGTTGATTCATGTGATTAATTAGTGTTTGACCCTAAATCTGAAGTCATTAGCCTGACTATGGCTTGGAATCAACCACATCCTTTTCCTATCTGAGGTTTTCAAGTGATGTCACACATACATATACTACTAAATAGTATAGTCCATCATGTATCTCAAATGATGATTCATTATAGTATCAAGATGACTATACTTTGTTCAAATTAAATTGAGCATATTATAATTTTTACAACATTTTTCTTGTTTCTGCTCACTGAAGAAACACAAGACAATTCAATCTCCTTTGCATGAAATCTACTCACATATTTGAAGTCACTTATGTCTCAGTTAACACTTCATTTGTCAAAGACTATGCTTCTCTGATTCTGTATGAAACATTTTCAACAATCCAATTATTATTCTTGTCTCCACCATCTGCACATTCTATAGTTTGTGAAAGTTCTTAATTTGATACAAGAAAAATGTGACAATGGCCATAAGAAATGTATTTGAAAGTACCATCAAGTTAAACAAGTGGAATTATTAGTTCTAAATTGTGAGGAAAGTGCAGGGGAAATGGTATGGTTATATGAATCTCCCTCGTGATGTTAAGGCGACAGTGTCAATGGATGTCAATCTTGGTCTTTTGGGTACCAGCTCAGTTAGATTGTTGTAGAATTATCTAAAGTGGCAATATTGAAATAAATATTTATCATATTACAACTTTATTCTGTTTTTAAATGAAAAACATATACTGACCCTTCCTGTTTAAAATGTTAAGGTGATTTTCTTTAAGTGGATTAGATACAAAATTTGATAGAACCAATCTCTAAATAGATATAGCAGGGGATATTAAAAACATAGCTTCAATTTATGCTTGCTCATAGAGTATAAGGTAGTCTAAAAGTTGTACTGCAATTCCTAGCATTTCATTATATGCATGGAATATATTGAATTGTAATATGATAAATATTTATTTATCTGTTTCTGTTTTTAAATGAAAAACACATACCAACCCTTCCTGTTTAAAATTTTCAGGTGATTTTATATAAGATTAAAAATAATACTGACATTCCTAGCATTTCATTATTTGTGTGGCATATATTTAGTAATATGAGAAATAGCTATCTGAGGGTACAAAAGCTGATGATCACACCGGGTGATACACTTAAAGTTATGGACTTCCATTCCTGGCAGTATGGATAAATGGCCTTCCCAATAACAGTATGCTAAATAAAAGCGTATATGAAATTAAGCGTAATTAAAAACGAAACAATAACTGACAAAAATTTTCACCAGAATTAGTACTGAGTTTTGTGGTAATGGATTTGTTTTGATGGCTGTACCAAATCTATGTTGGAAGATGAAAGCCAGGGCTTGCATGTCTAATAGACTGTTTATTAAAATAAGACCTTAAAGGGCTACATAGCAAAAAAGTATACATGTATGTATTTTTATATATGTACATACATACATGCAGTATACATGTATATTATACAATAATCTAATCATCATACTTATATATTTATAGTATATATTCTTATTTATAATAACTTATCCTTATATTATACTTTTTAAATATTATCTAATTTTCATTATTACCGGTGTATGAATAAGTAGAACTCACATACTATTTCCTTATTACAGTGTTTTGTAATTTTGATTTGATTTTTTTACTAACTAGTGGTTTAATATTCTTTCCAAATTTCTAAACTTGGAGATTTCTCTATGTTTTCTACTCTTTTCTAACTTAGTAAGATTTTGAGCATGTAATCAGTTCTGTATGACTATAAACCTTTGAAATTTGGGTGACGTTTTTGGTCAAGTATGAATTCAGTTTTAAAATAAATGATCCAAGTGTTCTTCAAAATAATATGTTCTTGCCAGTTTTTGAGCAAGAAACATTCCGTGTGTCTATTTAATAGTGTATTTATAATTTTCAAGTCTAGTTTTTGGGGGGTTTTGCTTGTTTTGGAGACAGTCTCACTATGTCCCCCTTGGTAGAGCGCTGTGGCGTCACAGCTCACAGCAACTTCTAAACCCTGGGCTGAAGTGATACTCTTGCCTCAGCCTCTTGAGTAGCTGGGACTACAGGCACCCACCATAATGCCTGGCTATTTTTTGGTTGTACTTGTCATTGTTGTTTGGCAGGCCCAGGTTGGATTCGAACCCAGCTGGAATCCAGCTCCATTTTATGTGGCTGGCACCCTAGCCACTGAGCTAAGGTGCCAAGCCAAGTCTAGTTTTTTTAATAGTGATTTAGTATATATTTTTTTAATATCGAATAGTGAAACAGAGACAATTAGTTTGCTAAAGCTGCTGTAACAAAATAACACAGACTGGATGGCTTCAACAATAGAATTTTATATTTCATAGTTCTGGAAACTAGCAGTCCAAGATCAGATGTTTGGCCAGTTTGGTTTCTCTTAAGGCCTCTCTGCTTGACTTGTAGAAAGCCACCCTCTCCCTGTGTCCTCCTATGACCATTTCTCTATTCACAGGAATCCCTGGTATATCTTTTTCTTCTTATAAAGGCACCAAACATATTGGATCAGGGTGCCACCTTTATGACTTCATTTAACATTGATTGTCTTTTTAAAAGCTTTATGGCTAGATACAGACACATTCCAAGTTACAACTGATTAGAGCGTTACCAGATGAATTTGGTGACTTCATTCACTCTACAATAAGAAGTGATAAAATCTACCACTTAGCTGGATTTATGAATTTATCCACGTAGTTTTCCTATTTTTTTCTCTATACTTTGGAACTACTGTTGTATTTGTATTGCTTCTATCAATTGTTTTTATATTAACATTTTTCTTGATGTATAATTTATAGGCCATAAAGTTCACTTGTTTAAAGTGTACACTTTAATGATTTTTAGTATATTTATAGAGTTGTTACCCTTATCTAATTGGAGGACATTTTCACCACTTCAAAAAAAAAAAAAAAAAGAAAGAAAAAACAAACAAAAAAACAAAAAAACCTTATACAGATTAGCAGTCACTTTCACCCTCCCTAAATTCAAAGCAACACTAATCTATTATCTTTCTCTATTGATTTGGTTATTACCTATATTTTGTACAATTGAAATCATATAATACATAGTTATTTGCACGGACTCCTTCCATATATATCCCGTTTTTGAGCTATACCACGTTTTGTTTACTTATTCCTCAATTCATGGAGATGTGTTTTGTTTCTACATTTTACCTATTATAAATATAGCATCTATGGACATTTGCATGATTTATGTGGAAGATTTTCAATAAACATATATTTTTTACACCCTTTTAGTATTTATTTTATATCTAGGAGAAGAACTGGAAAGCTCTTTTGCTTGACTATCCCATTTCCATCCTCCTTAAGAAACAGGTTGATGGAAAAGTAAAACTAATGTCATCATGTGGAAGTCACTACCACTCAGAATAGGACTTCTGCAGCACAGAACCAGGTAAAACGGGATGTGTCTATCTTTTATCCATTGCTGAATTCTCCCAAAATAGCGATTGCACATGAGGAACCTGGGGGAAATGGAAACTGCCACTGTGATGTTGAGCCTAGCTGAACAAGTTTTCCACATACAGAGTTGTGGAGAAACAGGTTCATCTCTGAATTCTAAGGACATGGCCTCTCCTTCTTCTTAACAAGTTCTGAGGAGTTGTTAAATTAATGCCTGTCAATTTCTTACAAGCCTTTTGATTAATTTGTAGAGATTTTGAATTAATTTTTTTTTAATTCTTGATTTTATTTTTTTTTTTGAAGAGTATAATTTTTTTTTTTTTATTGAGTCATAGCTGTGTACAATAATTCAGTCAAGGAGTACAGTGTGTGGGCTTCACATACAATTGGAGATATTTTTATCAACCTGATTAATATAACATTCATGATATTTTCTCATTTACTATGTG
>CAUYRH010077024.1:0-14476 GCA_963574655.1 Perodicticus potto
TATATAAAACCAGCACATTGTACTTCATGATTGCATTAATGTACACAGCTATGATTTAATTAAAGAAAAAAAAAGTGCTTTATGAAAATGAATTTTTACATCATCAGGTATAAATTATTTAAAAATGTTTTCTACAAAGTATGACATATAACAGTGCTAACGAGTCTTAGGATTATACAAAATATGTTTTCTTACATTGTTTTACTTACTTTCTGTAGGAAAAGTAGCCATCAGAAAAGAAGACTTATGTAACCACAGTGGCAAAGAAACTTGGTTTTCACTACAGCCTGTTGACTCCAATTCAGAAGTTCAGGTAAATATTAAGGCTCAAAATATTGTCCCACAGAGAAAATGAATGAAAATGAACTAATTATTTATTTAGATAGAACTTATTATGTCTTATTTTAAATTCCTACATCTGGAGCTTTGGATTATGTAAAGCTGGAAGGAAATGGTTTTGCCATTTTATTTCAAGAATAGTGCTTATGCATGTGTCTGGGAGGGTGAGGAAATTATATTAGGGAAGACATTTTTTTCTTGCCTTCGTTCTTATGTTTGAATCATAGTAGCAAATTATTTTGGGCAGGGGGGAATGTCTTAAGGGAAAAGATATGTTTTATTAACTCATACTTTGAAGAGAATCCTTGATTTCATCTGTTTTCATCAAGATGCTCTGTTTGTTCTCTAATAAACTAGACTTGGGAAAATGTTATTCATTTAAACCATGTCTGAGCCCACTGTGCAGAGCCTTCACACACCCACCCTGTTGTTTGCCTTCCTTTTTATTTGAAAGGGTATCATCATCATCATTGCTCTTTTTAATCTCTTCTCTCTTCTTGCCAAAATAATAGGCCTTTTACATATTCTGTATATGAGCAAAAATAAATATTCAGCCATGTAGCTGAAGTTTCTATTTGTTTCTGGAAAGTCTGAGTTTTTCTGGTCTTAGAAATTGTTATTTCTATCCGAAGGGAATCTTTTCTTTTGTAACCCTATTTATTTATAAAATATGGTAAGGATTGTGAAACCATTTCCCGAGGGCATAATTGTAAGCAAGATTCTTCCTCTCTAAAAGAAGTTATAATTTGCCACTGTGACTCAAACAGAAGTTTAAAACAAGAAAAAAGTGCTGCACCCACGCCCACAGATAATTTGCAAATAAAGTGTCTCCATTTCCTCATAACCTCTCAAGCATTCTCTTTGAGTAAATGATTAAATTCTCATAAAATTAAATATCAGTGTACTAAAATCCCTTCTTAACTATGAAATACAACTAATACTTTCCCTGTTTAATCCACTTTACTCCATTTTAGTATTTTTTCCTTTCCATTTGACCGTAACTATTATTCAAATCTCAATTATACAATATTGTAAATGATCCATATGAGAGGCAATGTGAGAAAGTAGAAAGGGTTCAAATTAGAAGTAAAAAAATGTTAGTCCTAGTTTCTTTCATATGTGGTTGTTTAAATGACCTTGAATTTTGTTTCTATAAAATGGGAATAAAAGTTGCCATTTTGATTGATAACAGTTGTGTCTAGAAATTATTTCCCTAAAGTGATTTTGCCAAAAGGAAAATGTGAAAGTTTTAAGTACATGTTTTTCTTTTTAAAAGCAAGACAGGAAGAAGTTTTGAAAATTTGGCTTAAATTTTCTTCCAATAAAATTTTATTCTTCCAATAAAATTGAAGGATTATTTAAAGATTTAGTTTATTAAGTACGTTATTCTTCTTGTAACCAGTATAAATTTGCTAAAGAAAGGTTCTAGTACTCACAAGGTAGGAATCTATAATACGCAGATACTCTATACGTAGTATACTTTTTGAAGATAATAATAGAGATTAATATGGGGACACGAGCTTTTATTTGGTGGTGTGTATGTAACTCTGAAACATGGAAATTCTGGAAGTAGCATTTACCAATTAGATATGAGACATTTTAAAATTTGCTACAATTTACTTTCATGACCAGGAGTATTAATCTTTGCAGCTCATTTGTCACTTAATTAGTGAGATTTACTCACTCTGTAAAATAGATTTTAGAAAGAAGAGTATTCCATGTTAATATGGTACCATTGGGAAGTATTGTTGTCTGGCCCTAAACTAATCTGGAAATAAATACTAAACCTTGGAAGTCTAGAAGAGATAAAACAGCAGCCTGTGGTTCATATAGATCCTACTTTGTTAATAAATTTGTTCACTCCCATAAATTTTATACAATTTTACAAAAATATTATGAAATGGCTCGGCGCCTATAGCTCAAGCTGCTAAGGCTCCAGCCACGTACACCGGAGCTGGCAGGTTCAAATCCAGCCCGGGCATGCAAAACAACAATGACAACTATAACCAAAAAATAGTTGGTCATTGTGGCAGGCGCCTGTAGTCCCAGCTACTTGGGAGGCTGAGGCAAGAGAATCGCTTAAGCCCAGGAGTTTGAGATTGCTGTGAGATGTGATGCCACAGCATTCTCTCCAGGGCGACAGCTTGAGACTCTGTCTCAAAAAAATACATATATATTATTATGAAATATAAAAGCAATTGATGGGGGCAATAGGAGAAAGCTGTTAGATTGAGTTCAGCTGCAACTTAATCTAATAGATACTATCAGGAGTTAGTATATACCAAGCACAGTCCTAAGTGCTTAATGTACATTATTTCATTTAGTCTTTAAAATAACATTATGAGGTAGGTTGTATACCTCCATTTTATAGGTAAAGCAGATGGGATTCACAGGGCTTAAATGATTTCTCCAAAGTCACAGAACTCCTCAGATGTGGAGCAAAGAATCCAGCAGAGATCTGTCTGATTCTAAAACTTCTAACTATAGTACCTTTCACTATTCTTTAATGTTAGTAATAAAAAGGCTTCAGCAGGTTAGGATCACTTTACTAACATCTATGTTAAGGAACCAGAAGCCTACTCCAATTAGCTCAAAGGAAAATGGAGGGGACAGTTCCATAGTTTCTAAGGATCTTGAAATATAATTACAGGACCTTCACTAGGGCTAATGTGAGCTAGAAAGTTGTCAGGCATTTGCAAAGGAGCTGCATCTTAAGTGGATATTAGGTTCTTAAAACAGCAAATGATAAAATTTATATAAGTTAAAATTATTTTTGAAAAGAGTTTTCATAAAGTACACTAAAGTATTGGGTGTTTTGTTTTTGGTTGAATGCTGCATAAAATGGTCGGCTTGTGTTTTGGCCCTGGCGAATGAAAAATATTTGTATCAAACTGTAGATAGACATTCAGTACAGCAATAGATACCACAAAAGGCACATGATAACTAAGACCCCCTGATTCATTTTCTTCCTAGTTATGCTCAGTATGCTTATTAAGTGCTCACCATTTAGTGTTTATTTTTTCTTTTCCTTTCATTTTGCAAAGCGAATAATGTTTTCTTTCTTTCCCTCTCATTTTAATTACCACCTCCTTTGCAAAATGCAAATGAAAGAAAAACCATTTAACAATTGATTGTCTGGTGAGACTACATGCCTCTTCCTCTGCTTCTTCTCTGTAAATTCATCACAATTTCTTGTTGACAGCTAAAAAATGCCACACTGGCCTTCCAGGGTATGTGACCATATAGCCTTCTTACCTTCTAAGATCTGACTCAGTTTTCTTCCACAATTTAGAGAATTTGGCTAAATTTGGGTCAGATATCCACTACAGTCTAATTTGACATGGTTGGAGGGAGAGTCACTGTAGGGCAGTTCATTTTGGGGATTTGAGTAGTCATGTTCTCTAAGGAAGGGGTTGGGGTGGAGAAACTGATTGGCATCTCATTCTCAGAAGGGGGAGATGTTTGATTTCCTTGCTCTATCACTAATTGGCACTTATATCCAAAATAGTTGCTAATCTGCTGTTATCTGAAGATCTTCATCTGTAAAATGAGAACCTCAGTGTAACAGGTTCCCTGTGGTTGTGAAGTTCCAGGGAAGTAGCATGCAGAAATTTAATTTAGCCCTCAAATGAAAAGATCCTAATAATAGAAAGATGGGTTTTATATGCAAACAGTTGAACAATTTTTAAGGACTATAACATCTTACCTTATCTCCAGAAATAGCTCTCCATTATTGCTGTCAGTGCTTTATTTTTACTGTAATGTTAATAATTATTTTTAGTTTTATTTCTAATAGTTTAAGATATTAGTAATATTTCATGAGTGTATTTTTCTATCATTATTTATTTATTTATTGAGACAGAGTCTCACTTTGTCTTTCTCAGTAGAGTGCTGTTATGTCATAGCTCACAGCAATCTCAAACTCTTGGCCCTAAGCTGGACACCATGGCTCATGCCTGTAATCCTAGCACTCTGGGAGGCCGAGGTAGGTGGATTACCTGAGCTCACATGTTCAATACCAGCCTGAGCAAGAGTGAGATCCAGTCTCTAAAATTAGCCAGGCATTGTGGCTGGTGCCTATAGTCCCAGCTACTCAAGAGGCTGAGACCAGAGAATTGCTTGAGCCCAAGATTTTGAGGTTGCTGTAAGCTATGACGCTACAGCATGCTACCGAGGGCAAAAAAGTGAGACTGTCTCAAAAACAAAAAAAACTCTTGGGCTCAAATGATCCTCTTGCCTCAACCTCTGTAGCTGGGACTATAGGCACCCACCACAATACCTGGTTATTTTTAAGATGAGGTCTCGCTGTTGCTCAGGAAGGTCTCGAACTCCTGAGCTCAGGCAATCCACCCACCTGGGCCTCCGAGAGTGCTGGGATTATCAGTGTGAGCCACCGTGCCCGGCCGTAAATCTTTTTTATTTTTGGCTTGATTCTTCTGTTGCCATTTTGCAGTTTCTTTTGTAGGTTGAACCATTTTCTTCTCAACTTACTCTAATCTACTTTCAGACTCTACAGTGGGTCAGAGGAAGAACACAAATGGCTCCTATTACCAGTGACATTGGGTCACTGAGACTAGTGGACATTTTTAAGTCCTTTTTTTACTTGACCTTTAGCAGCTTTGGATACTGGTGACCATGCCCTCCCTTTTGCTTAGTTTCTGGTCCTGGGAGGGTCCTGGTTATCATCCTGCTTCATGTGATATTCTTCACCACATAAATGAAGTTAATATGGATTGTGCCGGTGCCTTCTATAGAACCCCTTTTGGCTTTGGTCATTCATCTGCAGCTGTGCTGTTAGTAATTAGGTCTTGTAACTCACAAGAAACTTTATATATTTTTCCTTTCTTATTTTCGTAAGCACTATGATAAAAAGCATGTTTTACATAAGACCAATTAAATCAAATCTCCCATATGGAAAAGTTGCTGCTCTTATTAATTAAGGGTGTTTGTCTCACACAACTTGTTCAAGCAGTAAATCCAGATGTACTGTCAATCATGTCCTATTTTGATGCAATTACTTAGTTAATAAGTCTTTGCCAACAAGCTTATCTTGAATTTCTGGTCATAACCATAAGTTTTTGATTGTTTTATAGTTTTATTTTAAATATGACCTCTACCTTACCTGTTTAAATAATCATCATTTTAAAAGAATTCAATGATGATAGCTAATAATATATATAACAGGTTTTTAAAAACATGCCTGATTAAGACATATGGATGTGTGTGAAAGCATAATTCACTGTTACAGATTGATTTTTTTAAAGCTCCATTTTTATGTGTGCAATAATAAAGGAATGAGCTATTCCAGATCATATTAAATACTTCTTTAAGGAGAAAAAAAATTTGTCTAAAAAGAATTGTTATTAATATAAGAGATATTAAATAAAATCTGTATTTTGTTTTTAATCTGACAGGTAATTGTGTCCAAAATTATTTACAGAGGTAATTTCTGTGTATGAAACCATCTCTCAGAAATAGTTGTATTTTCTCTCCTCATCAACAAGCATACCTCATTTTATTGTATTACTTTGTTTTATTGTGCTTTTCAGATATTGTGTTTTTTACATTTGAAGATTTGTGGCAACCCTGCATAGAACAAGTCTATATCTATCACATTCTTCCAGCAGCATGTCCTTACTTTATGTATGTGTATCAGCAATTTTTAGCAATAACATACTTTTAATTAAGATACATTCATTGAGGGTTTTTTGGACATAATACGATTATTTAATAGACTATATAGTATAGTGTAAACATAACATACACAGGGAAACAAAAAATTTATGTAAGCTTTATTATGATACTTGCTATATTATAATAGTCTGGAACCAAACCCACAATATCTCCAAAATATGTATGTAAAAAGTTTTCGCCTGTCGAAACATACAAATTCCTTTTTTGAGGAAATGGTAGTTAAAATTTAGTGGTTGTATTATTAAAAAGAAACAAAAAAAATGTTTAGAGGATTTTTTTTTTTTTTTTAGAGACAGAGTCTCACTTTGACATCCTTGGTAGAGTGCTATGGCATCACAGCTCACAGCAACCTCCAGCTCTTGGACTTAGGTGATTCTCTTGCCTCAACCTCCTGAGTAGCTGGGACTACAGGCGCCTGCCACAACACCCAGCTATATTTTTGTTGCAGTTTGGCCAGGGCCAGGTTTGAACCTGCCGCCCTCAGTATATGGGGCCGGCACCCTACTCACTGAGCCACAGGTGCCGCCCTGTGGAGAGGATTTTAACTGCATGGATTGTGTTTTGCCCGAATACAGTACTCATCTGAATTTCTCAAACTATATATAGAAATTTACATGTTATCTTCTATATATGGTACCAAGAATATATGAAATATAAAATTGAAATAACCACAGGTATTTCTGTGTGAATTTTTTGTAAAGTTAATTGAAATTAATATATATTTATAGTGTATAAAATACTAAACCTTCATACAGTAACAAAATATTGTAAGTTCTCCAAAATGCTCCTTAATACAAAGTAATTATTATAATTGCATATTTCAACCTAACATGATCAATCATATGAAGTTCGTATAGACTAATGCCTTCCAATAAAACTTTTACTTTCAATTAAAAGTGTACAATACAATGCAAAATTTCTGATCTTCTGATATTTCCTGACATATATGAAAAGTATACTCTCATTGAACCTTCCTTAGGAGATTGAATAATAAGAAAGCAGTGGTGGACCAAATCACACTGAGTGTTTATCATTAAACATAGTTCCTTGTTGAGAGTCTTTTTTTTTTTTTGAGACAGGGCCTCAAGCTGTCGCCCTGGATAGAGTACTGTGACATCATAGCTCACAGCAACTTCCATCTCCTGGGCTTAAGCAATTCTGTTGCCTCAGCCTCCCAGGTAGCCGGACCACAGGTGCCCATCACAACACCCGGCCATTTTTTTGGCTGCAGCTGTTGTTGTTTGGCAGGCCCGGGCTGGACCCAAACCCACCGGCTCCAGTGTATGTGGCTGGCGCCTTAGCTGCTTGAGCTACAGGCACCAAACCCCTTGTGAGAGTCTTATTGTTGCTTTTTTCATAGGTAATGTCTATTTTCTCTAGTTGCTTCTGGGATTTTCCTCTTTATCTTCTATTTTCAGTATTTTTACTATGCTATGCCTAGTTGCGATTTTTTTTTTTTAATGTTTATTCTACTTGTGTGTTCCTAGGAATTCTTGAATCTATGGTTTGATGTCTTTTATCAGTTGTAAATATTCCAGGCAATTATCACCTCATCTACCCACGCCCATTCTTTCTTTCTGTACTCTGCTGGGATTCCAGATACATGATAATAGGACATTTCACTGTGTCTCATTTATTTCTTGTGTTCTTTCCTTTCCTGTGCTGCTTTGTGGATATTTTCTGCTGACTGACACATGTCCCATTTCACCAATCCTCTTCTCAGCTATGGCTCTTTTGCTGTTAAATACATTTTCATTTTACTTTATTACTTAGTTCTAAGTTTTTGATTCTAATTTTAATTTCTAATTTCATTTTATAATTTCTAGTTATCTGATGGATTTACATTTTACTTTTTAATCTTAAAAAAATTTAGAACAGCTATTTTAAACTCTCATCACTTAATTCCCATGTTTACATTTCCTATAAATCTGCTTTTGCCATATTTTTCTCTTGGTTTTTGATCTTCTAGAATGCTTAGTAATTTTTGATGCAGTGCTGGACGTTGAAATATGAACTATATTGGAAATAATTTAAGGCTCTGAATGATACTTTTTTCTTCTAGAGGAGATTTATGATGCCTCACCAGCAATTTCTATTTCTGTTTCATGGACCAGGACTGCATCATTTAGCCATCCATGGCCTCAGGGGAGGGTAGGAAATATAATATTTTGCTGGATTCGTAAGTGCCCCTCCAAAACAAAAGACTTATTTTGCTACAATAAACATTTATAAAATGATAACATGTATAAGTAAAACTGAACTTTTATGTGGGAAGACCAAATTCTTAAAATGTTCACAAATTTGAGGTTTTGTAACTGAAAAGCAGCTCGAATAATTTTAAATTTTTGTTTTTGTTTTTTTTTAATGAAAAGCAATATAGTAGGAGTAGAAACTTTGAAAATCTAAAATGGTATTATAGACTTTGAAAATGCAGAACAAAAAAGAAAAAATCTTCTGAAATCTACCAACCAAAGGTAGCGTCTATCAATATTTCAGTAAGTGGCCTTTTATATATCTATATATTTTTTATTTTTACAAATTAATATCATCTACCCTATTTTACAACTTCTTTCTTTTACTAAACTTTTTGTTTGTTTGGTTTTTGAGACAGAGTCTCACTATGTCATCCTTTGTAAAATGCTGCTGTGGTGTCATAGCTCACAGCAACCTCAAACTCTTGGGCTTAAGCGATTCTCTTGCCTCAGCCTCCCAAGTAGCTGGGACTACAAGTGCCTGCCACAATGCCTGACTGTTTTTTGTTGCAGTTGTCATTGTTTAGCTGACCTGGGCTGGTTTCAAACCTGCCAGCCTTGGTGTATGTGGCTGGCACTGTAACCAGTGTGCTTTAAGCGCTGAGCCCTTTTACTAAGTATTATATACATATTTCCATGTTAAAATATACAATGAGGTAGTGTTTTACAGTTTAGAAATTATAATTTCTTATTTTAAATCATAATGCCTTTTTATTTTAATTTTTGAGACAGTCTCACTTGGTCACCCTTGGTAGAGTGGCATCTTAGCTCAAAGCAAACTCAAACTCTTGGATTCAAGTGATTTTCTTGCCTCGGCTTCCCAGGCAGCTGGGGCTATAGGTTCCCACCACAGCAACAGGCTATATTTTTGTTTTTTTAGAGATGGGGTCTCGCTCTTGCTCAAGTTGGTGAGTTCAGGCAATCCACCCGCATTGGCCTCCCAAGTGCTGGGATTATAGGCATGAGCCATGGCACCTGGACCATAATGCCTTTTTATTTTAGTGTTTTACCCTAATAGTAGATGTCCCGCATGTGCCTCTTCTATCCCCACTCTTTTCTTGAACAGGTTAACATACAGTTACATTATTGTTGACTAATACCAAAGGAATGTTTTGTTTACCAGTTAGTGGGAGTAATGAACATATTAAGGAGTCTCTGACTCAATGATAATGATTCTTGGTAGAATCCCATTAAATATCTTTTTATTTCTAGGCTTGACTTGATAGAGCACTATGATTTGGGTTGTAAATAAAATGATTATATATTTTCTGCTATATTTTAATTTTTTTAATTGCTTTGGAACTAGAGTAGAGCCTAGACATTTCCTGAGAAGACAATTGGGAGTGCATAAAAATCATAAAAATGCATACAGGTTAAAATAGTAAAACTGTTTTGAGATACAAATGGGTAGTTGGTTAAGCTACCTTGCTAGCCAAGTAACACATATATGCTGGCATGACAGAAAACATGATTCAGTCTTCGGGTTGAGTAATAAATTGCAAATTACTACTTGTCATGAGCCTGCAAGGTAACCCACCCTTGACTAGTAGAGGTTGTGAATATTAAATGCAGGAATAATTAAAGACTTATTTATAAATCACCTAGATTTTTAGAGGAAGATTAAGTTAACTTAGCTCCAACTCCACCTTACTGCTCATTTTACTACCACTGATGCTTTTGTTGATTTACAGCTTAGCTTTCTCATATTGACTTTTGTGTTAAGATCCATCATCTAATGCTGAGCTTTGTAGCTGGTGAACCTCAGATTCATTATCGTATGACAAGTTTTCATAAAATAATAAGGTGATTCAGGTTAGATTTCTATGAAAAAAAACTGCCTGAAAGGCATTGTTCCAAAAAGGAACAGTGACTAGAGAATAACTTTCCTACCCCTTATAGAATCATCACATCATCAGTCCCTAGACATCATACCCCTGAAATCTCCACTTGGCACCAGGGTAATTTGTCATGTTAGCTGGGTGGAGGCAATTCAGTACTGATTCTTAAACATGTTTAGAATTGCTCATAACCAGTTTAGAATTGTCTGGTAGCAAAGTAGAAATAACAAGCTTTAATAAACTATATTGTTCCTAAGCCTTTGTTTTTTGAGAAGTTGGTAGTTGGAATTCCTTTAAATGTGTATGTAGTATTACTGAATTTGTAACAATCTACTGATAGCTGTTTAAGAAAGTACTCCTTTATTTTTAGTATCACATCTTTCCATCAATACTCTTGGCCATATATTGTTATCTTTTGTTTATTGTCTCCCCAACTAGATTGTAAGGTTCTTGTAAATAGTAACTGTGTCTTAGACATCTACGGATTCCTACCCACTCTCACAGTGTCTCCTGAAACATAGCAAATATTCCATAAATCTTTAATGTTTGATAAAAGTTAAGTATTGACAAATTGAGTCTTAGTGGCTTTAACTTAGTTTTAAATTTATTATTCTAGAATTGTATAATTCTTCTATCTTCTAATTATGCTGCCTCCATCCTTATTGCTGGGTTATCTTTCCTGGAAAAAGTATCCTACATTTTATCATTAGATATTATTTCAGAATTTCCTAAACTATAAGCATTTTCTTTCAGTTAAATCTGTGATAATTGAGATACATAAGTATTTGTTGAACTGGCCATAAAATTCTTAAATTTGAATACCATGTTTGAAATAAGCATTTATTTATCTTTCAGAACTTTGACCTACATCTTGGCTATTAGTCATGTAAAAAGTTCTTACTATAGGCAAATCTGTATGTGAGCAGTCAGTGGATAATTATATGTGCCATTTTAAAAAGTATATACGTTTAATATTTTGTTAGCAAAATAGATTACTCAGTTGGTAATTTTTTTTTTGTCATTATAGGGTAAAGTTCACCTTGAATTAAAACTGAATGAACTGATAACAGAGAATGGAACTGTGTGCCAGCAACTTGTTGTACAGTAAGCATTTATTTTTTTTTTTTTAACCAAAATCATCTGGAAACAATTCTCTATTTTGCATTCTTTGAATCTCAAACCAACTTCTTATTTTAAACATTTCAGAAATTAAACTCTGCTATGTCATTTCTTTATTAAGTTGATTTTCAATTTATTTTTCTCATAAGTACTCAGGTTATAGTGAATCATTAATTCATTTAATCAATATTTATTGAATGGAGGTTAAATTATGTATATAGGCATTCAGGTAATATAGGGTCACAGAGAAGGATGTCTGCCTGGTAGTGGAAAGTTAGAAAAGCTTACTAGAGGATATCCTCTAGTCATACCATAGCAGAGCTTTAGAGACCATGGGGCTAGTACTAAAGGCCCATGTACTTGGAATTCCTTCTTAACTTTTCCACCCTCAGATCATTTTATCACTCAAACTCTAATCTTCTGTTTTGGAAATCTGTTCTAGCCCAATCTTGACTGTCCTTCCCTTCCAAACCTTTACTCTCACCAGCCAACTACCCACATTCTTCTTCGTCTTCTTCTTTTTTTTTTAATTTATTGAATCATAGCTGTGTACATTAGTGCAATCATGGGCTACAGTGTGCGGGCTTCATATACAATCTGAAATATTTTCATACAACTGTTCGACATAACCTTCATGAGATTTTCTTGTTTATTATGTGAAAATATTTGTGTTCTGCATTTATTAGGTTTCACCTGTCCCTTCTAAGATGCACCATAAGGGTAATCCCTAGGGAAAGGGGTAAGGGAAAAGAGGAGGTGGGGAAGGGTGGGTGGAGAGAGGGTAAATGGTGGGATCACATTCTTCTTCTTAATGTTTTCTTTGTTTTTGTCTTTGATGAAATCTAAATATCCTGGAGGTGCTGAGGTACTTTCACAACCTTTTTAGTCAGAGGCTTTGTTTTTCTATTATACCCATATATCTTGGGGCCAGAGCCTAGAAGTAGAGTAGATAGTTGCTCTTCTATTGCTGCTCTGGATAATAATTTATCTCCTCACCAGTTGTGAAAACCTCAGCTCCTATGAGGCATTCTCTCTATGTATAAATACCTATGTCTGTTTAAGACCGTATAAAATATTATTTAGTTAATTTTTTTCTTTTTTCTTCTCTCTCTCTCTCTTTTTTTAAATAAACAGGATCTCTGTCCTCAAGCTGGAGTGCAGGGGTGCAATCATAGCTTACTGCACGGCAGCCTCAAACTCCTATGCCCAGAAACTCAGCCTCTTAAGTAGCTGCAACTACAAATGCATGCTATCATATCTGGCTGGTTTTTTAAAAATTCTTTTTGTAGAGATGGGGGGGTCTCACTGTATTTCTCAGGCTTGTCTCAAACTCCTAGACCAGTCTTCCCACCGCAGCTTCCCAAAGTGTTGGGACAACAAGCATGACCCACTGTGCCCAGCAAGTTAACTTTTTGTGAACTCTTTGTGACAGGTTATGTCCATTTATCTCTTAATATAGCTGTGTGTGTTTGCTAAGAATAAGGTTAAATAACTCAAGTACATTTATCAAATTCAAGAAATCTAATATTGTTTACCATACTTCTTTCTAATCTGTAGTTATATTCCAATACTTTAATTTATAATTATTATATTCCACTTTGTCAACAGTTCAAGATTTGTCACTCCCCCCCACAGACTGAGAACATGTAGTGAAAGTACTTGGCTTAGACCTCCTACTGCTCCCCGCAACCCCCCCCCCATTTTAGTTTAATTATGATGGTCATTTGAGACACAGTTGAGTTACTTCTGTTTGTGTTCAATTTAAGATTTTTTTCTCCCCATCCTTCTTGATTTAGTTTTATTTTTTAATATATAACATGTTCCGAACAAAAGTTTTCCTCTGCCCACACCTTTCCATGCAACGAAGATCTGATTTCTGTCTGTACAATTTTTGCCTTCTCTGAAATGTCATTTGAATTACAGTCTTTGTGTCAAGAATCTTTCACATAGCATACTGCTTTTGAGATTTATCTATATTGTTGCATATATATCATTCCCTTTTTAATGTATTATTTGTTTTTAATCATAAGTTGGTAGATATTGTTACCTTCATTTTACAGTTGACAAAACTAATGTACAGGTGGATGAAATAAACCCAAGTTCACACAGGACATGGTGGGGGCTGGATTTAAACTTGAACAGTGTCTTAGTCTGTTTGTATGTTACTGTAAAGGAATACCTGAAGCTGGATAATTTATAAAGAAAAGAGGTTTATTTGGCTCACAGTCCTAAACGTGGTACTGTTGCAGGAAGACAAGGCCCAATGGAGAGAAAGAGCACCCAAACACCACGTTTATAAGAGGAAGGGCTTTATTCATCAGCTGGGAGCTTACGGCATAGAAGAATTCCAAATGGCCGCTCTCCCCATCTAGCTTGATATTTCCCTTTTTATTAACAGTCAAGAAGTTCCACCCCACAGGTACCCTTCTCATTGGCCAGTTTGAATCAAGCGGGAGATGCTAGTCCAGCCCCCACAGAACTACAGGATTTCACAGAACTTGGAAATTTCCAAGTTCCAGGAAGTTACTAATTCCTAAGGGCTGAGTCACCATGGAGAGGACCCTGCAAGTGTATCCTTGTGCTCTCCTTGACAAGACTTATTCTCCCAGACCTCACCCTTCTCGGGTATCCTCTCTCATTCCCCCCTTTTGAGACTCCAATATATCTTAATTTGGGGTCTTAATATCAGCTTGTTTCTGCAGGTGCTGATATTAATTACTTTTTAGCAACTTAGGTCTTAGGGACTGTGACTTCTTGGATTCCTTACTCAGGCTTTACTAGTACCGTGGTGGTGGGCTAATATATATACAAGTTTTTACTTTTCCTTGTGACATTTTCCCTCCTTTTCCCAAAGTCCAAAAGTCCAATTAAGACAAGTCCCTCAAGGAGTTTCCTCAGGCTTCAGCCGTGCGTTGACAAGTCAGCTTCAAGTATGTGGCTGGAGCAGGGCATGTTGGCTGTCCTAAAAGTTACCTTTACTTCCTAAGGGCCAATGAAGTCCTATTCAGCTAGCTGTGATGACTCTAAGTGAGGATTCCTTCCATCTTCACTGCTGTGCATGTGGTCAGGATAATGGTGGAAAGTCCTCTCTACCTTGGTCTCGGGGGGACCAGTTTCTGATTCTAGACTTAGACTTGGTCCGTTTGATCCTCCAGAAAGAAAGGATGTACAGACACAAAAGACTAAACAGAACACAGTTAATCATCCCAGTGGAGATTTTCCTTGCTACTCTTA
>CAUYRH010077027.1:0-12838 GCA_963574655.1 Perodicticus potto
TAGTCCCAGCTACTTGGGAGGCAGAGGCAGGAGACTCGCTTGAGCCCAGGAATTGGAGGTTGCTGTGAGCTGTGATACCACAGCACTCTATCCAGGGTGACAGCTTGAGGCTCTGTCTCAAAAAAAAAAAAAAAAAAAATCCTTATGAGATATTTATTTATATCTTAAAAGGGGATTTATTGGAGAAACATAAAACCATGACAGACCGTTTCCTAAGCCACTTTGCACAGTACGGTAGGCAATAATGATAATATACATTTCTGCAAGCATAGCCACATGGGCGGACTATTGATGGCCACACAAGTATAACAGCTGTGAGTAGCTGAGCCACATTCCTAAAGAAATGGGTCAAGGAGGGAAAGGTATAAACATATATTGCTGGGGGTGGTAATTGTGTGCAGCCAGTTTTATGACTGTGGTTGCTGGAAATAACACAATGTGCAATCTAAGTCTTTTGAAGTGATCGATTAAGCACTATGATGGCTTACCACCATGGATATATAACCCCCAAAAGGCTGAGATCTTGAGAATTCTTTTTTTTTTCTCAGAGACAGAATCTCATTTTGTTGCCCTCACTAGAGTGCTGTGGCGTCACAGCTCACAGCAAACTCTAACTCCTGGGCTTAGGCGATTCTCTTGCCTCAGCCTCCCGAGTAGCTGCGACTACAGGTGCCCACCACAGTGCCCACCTATTTTTTTGTTGCAGGTTGACCGGGCCAGGTTTGAACACGCCACCCTTGGTGTATGGGGCGGGCACCCTACTCACTGAGTCACAGGCACCACCCGATCTTGAGAAATTTTATTTTTCGAAAATACAAAAAAGACATCTCTCCACTTATTAAGGACATTTTAGTGTTTTTATGTAGACCCACAATGATCACACATAAAGTCAGCATTGTGATAATGCACTTTTATGGAGTCGCATTTGCCAAAAATGCATAAAAAAGCATAAAATGAATTAGGACTCTGTCAAAGTCTCTGTATAATTTATGCCTCCAGTATTGGAAATGATGCCAAGATGAAATATAGCTTACAGAATTGTAAAAAATAATGCTAACGATTTTAAATAAGTAGAGGACAAAAACCAAATACGCGAAAACCCCAAAAAGCTAGAGAAAATTTGACATAAGAACAAGTGTGTTACAGGGCTGGATTGTGGGAGATTGCACGAAGATGGTTCATAAGAGCTGGTCTGACGGGCTGCAGCTGTCCTGTAATTTACGATTTTCAGGACTTTAAAAAATGTTAGACTTTAGGGATTTTGAGCTTTTGGGATTTCAACGTTCAGGATAATGCCATTTAAGACTGTGTCTTTTGGGATTATGATCCAAACCCATCTCAGTAATGTCTCAGATTTACAGCAGTCTGTCCCCATCTTGAGCTGTAGAAAAGCTGATTCTCTAATCCTCCCTTGCAGAGTCCCTCACCACTCCTAGAATGTCCCAGGCAGGTAAATGACCGTAGGGAAGAGGACACAGGGCAGGTATTCTATGCTTGTTAATTGTGCCTTTTCTTCAGGAGACACTGACTTTGAAGGTTATCATTTTGGGGGTTAGAATCCAACAGAATAAAAATGATAGTATTGTATAAAGACTCTAGGTTATAAGGAGCCAAACCTATTCAAACTGGTTGTGGGGAGGAAGTTGGAGTGTGGGAGGTAGAAGTTATTTGCTCAAATAACTGAAAATTTAAAGGATTCCAGCCTCAGGCACAGCTTGTTCTAGGAGTTTTAAAAAGTTGTAATAAGGACTTGGTTTCTTTCTCTAACTCTTAGCCCCACTTTCCTCCCTGTTAGCCCCATTCTCATGCTGGTTTTAGTGACAGGATGATTGTGAGAGCTCCAGCCATCACATCTGAATTCCAAGCAACAGCACAGAAGAAGGGAGGGTAGGACAACCACCCCATTCCTGTCCCCACGTTTACCCCACTGTCTCTTAAAGAGACTTCACAGAAGCTCCACATGTCACCCTTATTTACGTCCCCTGGCTATGGCATACAGCACACAGCTGGAATGGACCCTGAGAAAGGCGGTTTTCTAGCTGGGTGGCCATTTGTTCTAATACTAAAAAAGAAGGGGAGGAGGGAAGCCAGCTAGCAGCCTCTGTGTCCCCAATATGCAGTTTAGCTTAGCTGAATGAGCTTAGCTGGGAGAGACTGTCAGAGATGGGAAAGGCAATGAAGCATACTAGGTCCTTGTCCTCATTCACAGCTGGGGCGTGACCCCACACTGCCACCCAGGCAAACTCCCCGTCTTAGTCCTCCAGGTAGTGCTGACTGCTCCAGCCCCACGCTGGCTTTCTCTCTGTGGGTGGCAGCAGTTAAAGAAACATTCTGGAAATCAAGGTGTGAGAAGAGAAGCTGGAATGGGGACACCTGACAAGTTGAAAGCCAAGTCCTGGTTGCAACTCTGTGATTAGGGTCAACTCTCTTGCAGATGCTTGCCCTGCTTGGAGGAGGTTTCTGCCCTTGGAAAGGTTACAAGCCTGGGCTTAGGGTCTGCAGGTCCCGAGGGCCATTCCAGTTTCCTCTGTTTGGTAGTTGTGAGGAACCAGGCTGGCCCTTTCAGTTGAACCCTAGTCCCCACTCTGATTGGAATGACATCCCTGGCTGTGCCTGGCTGGTTATTGGACATTGTAGCTCTCAGCTTTCTTACAGGGGAAAAGGTAGGGGGCTAGGATTGGATGTGGCATTAAAGGGGACTCGTCTGCAGTGTTGTAGTTTTTTAATAAGGTTGTTGGAAATAACACAATGTACAATCTATTGTTGTACGTTGCTCAGGCTCAGAACCAGCAGGGGCTTTAGGAGCATATAGCCTTCCGTGTAATTCAGAACTATTCTTAAAAATGTCTTGGCCTCAAAGGCGAGTTATTTTATGATTCCAATTATATGACATTCTAGAAAAAGGCAAGGCTACAGGGAAAGAAATCAAATTAGTGATTACTTAGGGGCTGAAAGAGCACAGGGGAATTTGGGGTGATTTGGGAAATACTGTATTCTGTATCTAAACTGTGTTGGGATTTATGTGACTGTTTACATTTGTCAAAAGTCATAGATAAAAGTGAATTTTACTCAATATAAATTATCAATAAACCTGACTTAAAAAGATATATCATACCTACTTTGTGGATTATTGTAAAGATTAAATAATATACTAACTCTTAGCCTCATGCCTGGCACATTATCAAAGCTTAAAAAAGGTGGTGATTAAATCATAAGTATCTGCATCCTATTTCATTATTCCTGTTTCATTTATATCAATAAATTAGATGTGGGGTGGCGCCTGTGGCTCAAAGGAGTAGGGCGCCGGCCCCATATGCCGGAGGTGGCAGGTTCAAACCCAGCCCCGGCCAAAAACTGCAAAAAAATAAAAATAAAAATAAATAAATAAATTAGACGTGAACAAAACATTTTGTATATTGTAAAAGTTGTAAAAAATAAAATAAAAATTGCTGCAAATATTTCAGCTAGGGATTTGTCTCAGAACCAGCATAGCAATAATCTTCTATTGCTTGTTTTGCTTGCTGAGACTTAACATGCTTTGTCAACGGAGTCCTGCCTACGTCAATTATAATCATCCCATTTTCCAGACCAGGCCAGAGAACTTGAGCAGCTTGCCAGAAACTACACAGCTTATGAGAGGCAGCACTGGGTGCAGGCCCCTGCCAGCTCTGAGCCTGCCCCCAGCTGGGGACACAGAGGTTAAGGATGAGGCTACAGGGAGGGGGAGCATCTTGTGGACCCCAGAGAGCCCTGCTCTGGGGCCTGGCTTCCCAGGACAGTACAGCCGGCACCTGCAGCCCTGTCTGGTCTGTCTGTTTTTATCACTCCTGAGGGACTTGGGGGGAGAGTTGAGCCTTGTGGGTTCCCAGCAAGGCACCCTGGGGAGAGGCAGACACAGCAATGTGAGTCTCAGAGGAGAGCCCTGGGTGGCCAGCTTATGGCCCGAGAACTGGGCAGGCAGCTCCCCTGCGCACAGGGTCTTGGGTAGCAACCTACCTCAGACAGGATGGTCACATGGGACAAAGCGCAAGGATGTCGTCCTGAACCTTCTCACTCCCTCCTGCTGCCTCCACTCCGTGCTCTGCAGCTCTACTCCTTAATCCACTCAATCAAGCATCCTTTCTCCTCCCTGCCTTGGCCGTCGCCTGGCCCACTAGACTGCTGTGAGGACCTCCAGCTGTGTCCCTGCCCTGCTCAGCCTCTCACAGATGCCCCCTGTCTTTCAAGTAAAACTCAGCCTCCACATTGTGGCCACAAGGTCCTGCACGATCAGGGCCTGCTGACCTCTGACTTGGACTCGCCTTCCCTCATCTGTCCTCTCCTGTCACTCTGGGGTCCTTGGCACATGCTGGTCTCTTTTCTGGAATGTTCTTCCCATTCCCATCTTCAGGCTTGCTCATCCTTCGAACCTCAGAGAAGAAAGGTCCTGGCCCTCCAGTCTCTTCAGCCCTTTCCCTTCCACGTCCTGGTGGACATTTTTTTAACCCCAGCCACGTCACCTTGACCTGGAGTGCCCGTGCCACACCTGTTCTCCTCTCAAATACCTGCTCTTCCTTCAGGACACAGCACAAATGTCCTTTCCTCTGGGCAGTCTCCCTATTTCCCCAGGAAGAGGGGTTTCTGTCTAGCCTAACCTCCTACGAACCTGCACCCCTCTCTGTTCCAACTATCACTCATTTTCATGTCCTTCTCTTTGGCCCTGCACCTCCTGGTGTCTGTTGACATGATGGATCGCTACGTCTCAGTCGGGTTATGTTTATGAACCTGAGCTCTGAAGCCAGACTTTCTGGTTTGAATTTCACTTCTGTGATCTTGAGCAAGTGACTTAACCTCTCTAAGCCTCAGTTTCCTAATGTGTAAAATGGGGACAATAATTGTGCCTGGTCCATGGGATTGTTAGGACAAAATGGGTGAGTATACGCAGAGTAGGGTGCTCAGGAGCGAACCCAGTACACAGCGAGTGCCTAGTAACATTGGTGACTGTTGTGTTTCTTGCAATGGTGTGGGCCTGACGTCCAGGTACCTGCAGTGGTGCTTGCTGAACTGACGGCAGTGCTGTGTTTCAGAGCTGGACAGAGGCCTCACAGAGCCGCAGATTCAGGTGGTTTGCCGCCAGATGCTGGAAGCCCTCAACTTCCTGCACAGCAAGAGGATTATCCACCGAGATCTGAAAGCCGGCAACGTGCTCATGACCCTGGAGGGAGACATCAGACTGGGTAAGGGCCTCTGGGTGGAGAGGGGGAGCCATGGGTGTGGCCTGGGTGTCGGCGTTGTTCTGGCTCTGTGCAGGAAAGAGCTGGGCCTGGTGGGGAGGGTGGGGTCCTCACTCCCAGGACCTCTCAGAGTGTTGATGGTTCTGCCCCCTCTTGCTTCTCTCTAATCAAGAGAATTTGAGTGAGCTTGATGGGTGGAGGGATGACCCTGCATCTGTTCCCAGGTGGGAAACAGTAGTACCTCAGAGATACTTATCTTTTTTAATTTTTTTTAAATGTCTCCTCTTTCTTTGTATTTTAAATACTTTTTTAACCAACATGATACCTACATTTATCACCCGCTTCCATCCTCCCGCAGGGACAACTACTTTGAACTCTTTTGTCTACTTCTGAATTGCTAAATAATATGCCTATAATGCTATTATAAAAATAATAGTTTTTTTTAGCTGGGTGTGGTGGCACATGCCTGTAGTCCCAGCCCCTTAAGAGGCTGAAGTAGGAGGATCATTGGTTCCTTGGAGTTAGAGGTTGCTGTGAGCTAGGCTGAGGTCAGGATGATAAAGTAGACCCTGTCTCAAAAAAATACCCAAAAGTTTGTATTGTTTGAAAAAATATATACTGTGTTATACAAAGTCTGTAGTACATGGAAGTTTAAAGGAGTAACCTAGAAAGTGTCTCCACAGAAAAGAGCATCAAATGTTGGCCCAGGTTGTCATCCAGACACCTGGGCGGGGGCGGGGAGGTCGGAGTGACAGTCACAATGGGGAGATGACACAGTGATGCTCTTTCTTGTTTCTTTGGCCACATTCAGCTGCACTTTCTATTAACATTCTTCTCTGCCAATTAAATAATTCATTCATGCCCCCAACCCTGTCCTTCTGATAGAGAAGTGTCACTGTTTGTAGTTCCTCTGTGGGCGTCCTCAAACTTTTTAAACGGGGGGCCAATTCACTGTTCCTCAGACCGTTGGAGGGCTGGACTATAGTTTAAAAAAAAAAACTATGAACAAATTCCTATGCACACTGCACGTATCTTATTTTAAAGTAAAAGACAAAATGGGAACAAATACAATTCACACCAACGCATGTGGCACGCAGGCCGTAGTTTGAGGACCCCTGCTCTAGAGGCTACCTTGCTATCTTTAAGGAACATTTAAATTATGTTCTCAAGAAACTGCACCACTGCTGAGCCCCCATGCCTGAGAACTGCAGGGAGAGTGAGGAGGAAGGGAGCAGAAAGGGGCGTAGTGCAGCCAGATGCCCTTGGCAGCAGGTTGGGGGCAGGGACCTGCCCCAGCTGCAGAGGGAGGGGCAGGGGTGCAGTGCTCGGGCAAGGAGTACACAGGCACCGGAGTTCTATCCCCCCACCTGGGGCTGGGGATGGCAAGTTAGAAGAGGCTGTGTGTGAGAGGAAAGTTTGAGCTGTGTACTAAAAGAACACCTGCTAAGGCCACAGGTGTTCGCTAGATAGACAAAGTCAGGCAGGACAGTCTAGGAAGATGAATTCTGGGCAGAGAGACATGGAGGTAGGAAACAGCAGGGGGTTTAGGTGAGAATAAAAGTAAAAATAATGGCTTGGTGCTTGTAGCTCATTGTTTGGGGTGCTGACCACATACAGCGGGGCTGGTGGATTTGAACCTGGCCCAGGCCAGCTAAAAACAACAATGACAACTACAACAACAAAATAGCTGGCCACTGTGGCGGGCGCCTGTAGTCCCAGCTACTTGAGAGATTGAGGCAAGATAATCACTTAAACCCAAGAGTTTGAGGTTGCTATGAGCTGTGATGCCACGGCACTCTACCAAGGGCGACAAAATGAGACTCTCAGATAAGTAAATAAATAAAAATAGAAAATAAAAACATAAAAATAACACACATCTGGTGAGTTTATGGGGCACCCACTAGGTGCCAGCCATCAGACAAGACACTTTCTATGTATCATCTCATCAGCACACTGCGGGTAGGCACTATACCCATTTTACAGGTGAGGATATGGAGGCCCAAAGTGAGGGGAGATGTCCAAGATCCTACCATGAGGGAGGAGGAGCAGCAGGGTCTGGATCCTGCAGTGGCCTGATGACGGCCGCCTCCACGAGTACAGACAGTGGCCAAGAGGGCTGAGAGAGGGACAGAAGAGAGTCACATGTGCTCTGGGAAATTCAAGGGAAACATTCATCTTGGCCTTTGAGAACATGTCAAATGGAGGAGCAGAACACAGGAAAGGTGGGCCAGGACCAGACTGAGGGGCTGCTCAGAGCAGGGAAGCCTGGGGTGGTCAGGAATGGAGGGAGGGCCCCGGCATCTATGGGCTGTGTGCCCAGCGGGTTCTTATTTCCCAGGCTGCGCAGCCCCCGCCCTGGACACCCTAGACCTGCAGGGCGCTGACATGCTCAGCCGACTCCAGAGTCCTACTCGGGACCAACAAGGCAGGGGATGGAGGCAGATGGGCGCATCAGGTTTCAAGATGACTTGGCATATCGAGTTGAGAAAACTAGGAAGCCAATTAAAGAGGAAGAAAGGTCGAGAGAGAGTTGCGCAGGAGAGCTTTTACACAATGACTGCTGGGCCCCCAGAGCTGTGGTATGAACACCTGCTGAGGCCTGTTGGCCTGTTGTGTTTTGAAAAGTTCTCCCTCTGGGGCTCTGAATCAGCAGCCTGACATAGCAGGTAGAAAAAGGCCAGTTTGAGTGTCATTTGCCTGTCTCTTCTTACCTTCCTGGGACCATATTGGGCCCATGGATGCCAGCTCCCCCACCCCCCGCCTTGTCCTTATGCTACTCAGGGATGCATCAGAAAATGGCTTAGCACAGCCATTCTCAACCTGTGAGTCGCGACCCCTTTAGAGGTTGAACGACCCTTTCATAGGGATCACCTAAGACCATCAGAAAACACATATTTTTGAAAAACACATATTTTTGCACACATGAAGTAGCAATGAAAATAATTTTATGGTTGGGGGTCACCACAACATTAAAGGGTCGCAGCATTAGGACAGTTGAGAACCACTGGCTTAGCAGATCTTTCTCTCAGGCAGGGGCATCACTGCATTAAAGACAGCGTCTGTGCTGCTCAGCAGAGTGGGAATAGAGTGGGTGAGTGGAGCAAAGTGTGGTCTCCGTTACAGACAGACCTGGTTCAAGTCCCAGCTCTGCCACTTCTGCTGTGTGGCCTAGAGACACGTGGTAGCCATTTAGACCTCCGTTCTTTCAACTGCACGGGACCCCCTCACAGGTTATGCTGGCAATAGAGGTGAAATAAACAAATACGGTCACGTGGGGGCAGGTGCTCAGGGTTATATCCCTCTCTGCTGCTGAGCATTCTGTTAAATGTGTTAAATATTTACTACTGTCTAGGATTTCTTTTTCTTTTTTTTTTTTTTTTGAGGCAGAGCCTCAAGCTGTCCCCCTGGATAGAGTGTCATGGCATCACAGCTCACAGCAACCTCCAAATCCTGGGCTCCGAGTCTCCTGCCTCTGCCTCCCAAGTAGCTGGGATTACAGATGCCCGCCACAACGTCCAGCTATTTTTTGGTTGCAGCCGTCATTGTTGTTGTTTGGCGGGCCCGGGCTGGATTCGAACTCGCCAGCTCAGGTGTATGTGGCTGGCGCCTTAGCTACTTGAGCCACTGGCGCCGAGCCTTCTTTTTTTTTTTTCTTTTGAGACAGAGTCTCAAGCTGTTGCCCTGGGTAGAATGCCGTGGCGTCATAGCTCACAGCAACCTCAAACCCTTGGGCTTAAGCAGTTATCTTGCCTCAGTCTCCCCAGTAGCTGGGACTACAGGCGCCAACCACAATGCCCGGCTATTTTTTGTTGTTGTTGTTATAGTTGTCATTGTTGTTTGGCAGGCCCGGGCAGGGTTCGAACCTGCCTGCTCCAGTGTATGTGGCTGGCACCCTAGCCGCTGAGCTGTAGGCACCAAGCCTCTGTCTAGGATTTAAGACTTGCTCTGAGGTTCTTTTGATAGTTGCCCAGTAAAGCACAAGTTCTGGCTGCAGTGGTGGATATGGAGCAGTTCTGGCCTGGCAGGTGGCAATCTGTGCAGAGAGAGAAAGGGAAAGTATCTATTGCCCGGGGACAGTTGGGATATTGAAGTGAGGTGTGGACTTTGAAGTCTGAACTCCTGTTTTCTTGTCGTGGATCTGTCATTTGGCATTGGGTAGCCTTGGACAAGTCACCTAGCCTTTTTTTTTGTTTGCAGTTTTTTTTGGCCAGGGCCAGGTTTGAACCTGGCACCTCCTGTATAGGGGGCCCGGCGCCCTATTCACTGAGCCACAGGTGCCGCCCTCTAGCCTTTTTTTTTTTTTTTTTTTCCCCCCGTAGAGACAGAGTCTCACTTTATCACCCTCGGTAGAGTGCTGTGGCGTCACACAGCTCACAGCAACCTCCAACTCCTAGGCTTAGGTGATTGTCTTGCCTCAGCCTCCTGAGTAGCTGGGACTACAGGCGCCCGCCACAACGCCTGGCTATTTTTCTGTTTTGCAGTTCAGCCGAGGCTGGGTTTGAACCTGCCACCTTTGGTATATGGGGCCAGCGCCCTACTCGCTGAGCCACAGGCATCACCCTCACCTAGCCTTTTTGAGTCTCAGTTTCCTCAAACTTACAGTGGAGTAATAGTTCCTGCCTCATGGACTTGGTCCAGTAATTTAATGAGACGATACAGGCAGAGCATCTAGTGGGCGCCCACATCTTACAGGCCCAGCAAATGTTAGATGTTTTTCTCCTGGGCCAAGGAATGTCTCAGAGGAGCTGTTACGAGACGGAGTGTTCCTCATTCTCCAGAGAACCAAATTCTTCTTCCAGGTGCTTCTCTGAAGATGGAAGGGGGATTTCATAACTTTTGGGGTCTTTTGAGTTCCAGGTGGAAATCTCAATTGGCCTAACAGTCAAAGTGTCCACCATAAGCTGGGAACATAGTGGGTGCTCAATAAATAGTCACTTCTGGCAGGCGCCGTCCTCCTTTAATCTGTGGTGACTTCAGGATTTCTAACTCCAAAAGCCCCCAAGTAGGCAGCCTGCAGTCAGAAGCCAATCACATGCTCACCACCCCACCTTCACCCCCAGTCCAGCATTCCTGTTTCCTGCTGCCAGCAGGCTCGGTTCTTTTACTATAGTTACCATACACTGAGCCAGTGTGATATGTTTGAACTCAATCCTCAAAGGAGGTTTTGGGACCTAGAGAGACTAATTAACTTACCCAAGGTCACACAGATCCTAAAAGGAGCAACTGGGGTTCAAAGCAAGGCATCTGGCGCCTTAGCCCACATGTTTAACCATACCCTCTTATAACTCTATTGGTGGCAAGTGCTGAAAGCCCATCCCTTATGACTGAAGGCAGACAGGAGAATGTGTATCGTGGAACCAAATTGGGGAAGAGATGTGACTGGGCCTTCTGGTCAGTTTAAACCAGAACATAAATGCTGTTGAGATAATCTCTGGCCTCTCCCTAACATGGGTTAGGCTCTCATACCAACCTTCTGCACAAAACTTCTGGCAAGATCTAGTTTTACATTTTCCAGCTTCACCTACTGCAGGTTGAACTGAAACGCACCCTGTGAGGTCTCAATGTCAATAATCCCAGGGACGGGGTGGCCTGGTGGCTCACACCTATAATCCGAGCCACTCTAGGAGGCTGAGGCAGGTGGATTGCTCGAGCTCATGAGTTAGAGACCAGCTTGAGCAAGAGCTAGACCCCATTTCCACTGAAAATGGAAAACTAGCCAGGTGTCCTGGTGGGCGGCTGTAGTCCCAGTTACTTGGGAGGCTGAGGCAGGAGGATAATTTGAACCCAGGAGCAACAGAGTGAGATTCTGTCTTAAAAAAAAAAAAAAATTAGCGGGGCCTGGTGGCTCACGCCTGTAATCCCAGGATTTGGGAGGCCAAGGCAGGTGGATTGCCTGAGTTTACAAGTTTGAGACCACCCTGAGCCAGAGCAAGAACTTGTCTCTAATAATAGCCTGGCCTGGTGGAGAGTGCATATAGTCCTAGCTACTTGGGAGGCTGAGGCAAGAGAATCTCTTGAGCCTATGAGTTTGAGGTTGTTGTATGATACGCTACCGACGGTGACAAAGTAAGACTCTGTCTCAAAAAAAAAAAAAAAGACTCTCATGGGCCTAGCCTAGCTCAGGTGGTGATCCTTGGACCAATTGGTGAGGTCCAAGAAGAACGGCTGCTCCCATAGGCCCAGCCTGTAGTCAGTCTGTCTGGTGGAGGGTGGGGTCAGGTGACAATATGGAATTTCACCCTCCCCTCATGGGAGGGTGTGGCTGTGGTGGGGAGAGGTGGTTTTCCAGAGGAAGAAAGGATTTGGACTGGAAAACACATCATTGTTCACCTAGACTGGCACAGCCTTGAGAATCACATAGTCCCAGCTGAGGGGAGACGAGTGAGACAAAAGTGTGGATGTGTTTTATGACTGAGGTTAGGAAAGAGTATCAGAAAAAGAGCAAGATGGGGCAGAAGAGTCAATGGAGGCAGCTGGGGTAGGAAGCCAGAGGTGGAGGCTGGTAATGAATGGAGAGACAAAGTATTAAGTTTGCACATGTTAAGTGGTCACACGTATTTAGTTGCCTAAAAACAAAAGAAACTAAAAACAGAAACCTTAGATGGTAGGGAAATTCCTCCAGTCTGACATTCAGCTAGCTAATATGATCCTCATTCAATAGGTGAGTAGACTGAGGCTCAGAGAAACGAAGCAATTTGTCTATGATCACGCTGGAGTCTTCTCACCTCCCCGCCAGGCACTGTTTCCAGGACACCCCGGGGAGAGCACATCGTCCCTGTAATAAGGAGAAGCCTCCCTCTTAATGAGCTCTGGTGTGCTGCTGGCTTCTTCCTTTCCAGAGCTAGGAAACCCCTGGGATCCTAGGGCTGGGGGTGGGAGCCTTTTCTTTCTCTTGTCCCTACGTGGTTTCAGCAGGTCCCAGTACCTCTGTAGGCTTTGCTTCCCTGCCTATACCGTGAGTGGCCTGGCTAGTGTTTGTGCACATGGGGTACTGGCATTTTGGGTGGGACAGTTTTCAAGTGCAGGAGGTTCGGCATCCTGGGCTCTCCTCACTGTGTGGCAGGAGCACTCGGGTTCATTATAACAACCCGAGCGAATACCCACACACCACCTTCAGACAATCTCTAGGGGGTATGTGGCACCACCCCAGTTGAGAACCTCCTGGAAGGTCTTTTAGATCTAGGATTTGAGGATAAGCCCTGCCCAGGCTGGACTGTGGATTGGTGTGGCATGGGGTGGGGGGTCCAGGGGAGGCAGAGGGGTGCAGAGCTGCAGTTCAGCAGGGGTTCAGCTTTAATTGGCCTGATGTTGTCTGGGACAAGTCTCCTCGTACCTTGGATTCTCTGGGTGGCCTACAGTTGAAGGGACACATGAGAAATTCTCTTATAAATATTCATACATGGCTCGGCGCCTGTGGCTCAACGGGCTAAGGCGCCAGCCACATATACTTGAGCTGGTGGGTTCGAATCCAGCCCAGGCCTGCGAAACAACAATGACGGCTGCAACCAAAAAATGGCCGGGCGTTGTGGTGGGCACCTGTAATCCCAGCTACTTGGAAGGCAGAGGCAGGAGACTCGCTTGAGCCCAGGAATTGGAGGTTGCTGTGAGCTGTGATGCCACAGCAC
>CAUYRH010077028.1:0-53341 GCA_963574655.1 Perodicticus potto
AGTCTCCTGCCTCCACCTCCCAAGTAGCTGGGACTACAGGCGCCCGCCACAACGCCCGGCCATTTTTTGGTTGCAGTCGTCATTGTTGTTTGGCGGGCCCGGGCTGGATTCGAACCCGCCAGCTCAGGTGTAAGTACGTGGCTGGCGCCTTAGCCCGCTGAGCCACAGGCGCCGAGCTGTCTCTCCAGTTTTCTTGCTCATTCTTTCCTTCCTGCTTCCTCCATCTCCCTTCCCCATGCAACACTCTGCAACAGCCTTTTGCATGGGTTGTTCTCAGGCTGGGAAAGTCCACCTCCCCATCCCAGTGCTCAGAGGCTGTCTCCCCTCCAACTCCTTTTATTTGCTCCCCATCTTCATCCCTCAGAGCCATAGATTGCCCTGTACCTCCCTGGCAGCATTCAGCTCCACCAGCCTCAACATACAAGGAGAGACTTGCAGGTCATCTCCAAACAAGCCTGGATATTTCTTGAGAGTGCAGAAGCATGTCTTTTTCAACTCTGCATCTCCTTTGCCAGGAGCACAGTTCCTGGCACACAGAAAATGATCACAGGGCTCGGACAGATGGAATGGACCTTACAAAGGAGAGATTAGTGTAAGATTCTAGGGGCTTTTTTTTTTTTTTGCAGTTTTTGGCTGGGGCTGGGTTTGAACCCGCCACCTTTGGCATATGGTGCCAGTGCCCTACTCCTTTGAGCCACAGGCGCCGCCCTTTTTTTTTTTTTTTTTTTGAGACAGTGTCTCACTTTGTCACCCTTGGTAGACTGCTGTGTTGTCAGAGCTCACTGCAACCTCAAACTCTTAGGCTCAAGTTATCCCCTTGCCTCAGCCTCTGAGCAGCTGGGACTACAGGTGCTGCCACAATGCCCAGCTATTTTTAGAGATGGGGTCTCGCTCTGGCTCAGGCTAGTCTTGAACTCATGAGCTTAGGCCATCCACCCACCTCAGCCTCCCAGAGTGCTAGGATTACAGGTGTGAGCCATGGCACCTGGTCTTAGGGGCTTGTTCAATCTGCCTAAGACCCAGACCATCTTCAAGGACTTTAAATTGCTGAGCACAGGAACACAGATCACCAAGGAGAATTTGCTGGTCTACACGGACTTCCCTGGTAGGGTGACCAAAATAGGTACTAGGACAGTGGTTCTTGAACTTCCTAATACCGCAGGCCTTTAATACAGTTCCTGTGGGTTGTGACCCACAGGTTGAGAACTGTTGTACTAGGATGTCACGAGCCCATCTGTTATTTTTTTGTTTTGTTTTGTTTTCAAGACAGCACCTCATTCTGTGCCCTGGGTAGAGTGCTGTGGCATCATAGCTAACAGCAACCTCAACCTCTTGGGCTCAAGCCATCCTCTTGCTTCAGCCTCCCAAGTAGTTGGGACTACAGGCACCTGCCACAGTGCCTGGCTATTTTTAGAGATTGGGGTCTTGCTCTTGTTCAGGCTGGTCTTGGGGACATGCAGGTCATGTCCTGAACTCCTGAGCTCAAGCAAGCCACCTGCCTCAGCCTCCCAGAGTGCTAAAATTACAGGTGTGAGCCACCACGCCCAGCCCACAAAGCCCATCTTCGAATGTGGCCTGTCGTTTTGGTTTGTGGCCACAGCCATGAGGTTCAGTTCTATTTGACTATACCCCATCCAAAGATGTCATGTAGGCATGTGGGAGTCAGAAGTCTGGTCGCATGCCCTAGCCCCTCTCTTTGTTCAGGCTTTACCATAGTACCCCTCTGAGACCTGGGTAGGCTGACAGAAAACCCCTTTCCCCAGCTCAAGGAGGTTACCTTTTGGAGGAAACAGAATGAGTCTATACTACTTTAATGTGTCTAATTTAGCTTGTCTGCATTTTTTTGTTTTGCTCTGGTTGCTGATATATTTTGTGAGCTTTGTTTCTATGGTTGGATAATCTTTTTTTTTCTTAATTTTTTTTTAGATAGAGTCTTCTCTGTTGCCCAGGCCAGAATGCCAAGGTTCAGCCTAGCTCACCACAACCTCAAACTCCTGGGTTCAAGCCATCCTCCTGCCTCAGCCTCCCAAGTAGCTAGGACTACAAGCGCCTGCTACAACGCCTAGTTAATTTCTGCTATTTTCAGTGGAGACCAGGTCTCACTCTTGCTTGGGCTGGTCTCAACTCCTGAGTTCAAGGGATCCTCCCGCCTCAGCCTCCCAGAGTGCTAGGATTACATGGTTGGAAAATCTTGGGACTCCAAAGGTCCTTAGGAATTCATTATTCCACTGTTTTCCAAATTTGCCTTATCTTTACCCTGGGAAGGGCCTGGCAATCTGCACCTCAGCAAGCTCCTTACTGGATTTGGGATTCACTACTCACACCACAACCTGTTCATTTTACCAGCTGGCTCAAGGATGGCAGAAAGCCCATAGCTAGGAGCAGTCAGATCTGAGTGCTAGCTTGGGCTGTCCGCTATGTATGAGACTCTTCCAAATCATCTCATCTGTCTGGGTCTCATTGTTCCTACCAGTTTAATGGGGACAGCCACTGTAATCTTGCCTAATTTGCAGGGTCCTTGGGCTGGTTTTCCGGGGAGTGGGAAACAGGCTCAGTGGGAGAAGAGATTTGCACAAGGTCATCTGTCTGTTATATAGTAGGCTGGGGGATACAGCTGGGAACAACTTGTTGGGGGAGATGACATTCTAGTAAACAATGAAACCAGTAAATGAACCAGATAATCACGATAAGGGAAATAAATGGGTTTTCAAGAGTCAGGGCAAAGATGTGTGTGTGTGTGGTGGGGAGGTCTACCCAGGAAGGGTCTCTCTGGTAGGGGGTAGGGAGCGATCCCAGGAGGCCATGGAGGGGTGTCTCAAGCTCAGTGGTGGTACAGGCAGAAGGTCCTCTCAGGCCCAACCTGGGCGCCTCCCGGCCCCAAGAGGCGCGGCGGGCTCGGGTCTTTGTCTCCCATATTCTGTCTGCTGCTTTTCTCAAACACCAGAGCTGTTTCTTTTCCGACCCGGGAATAACTTGTTGGTTTCCCCTGGGCTTTGTTTCCCTGGGGTCATCGCCTCGGGGACGCCCAGCAGCCGCCCAGGTCCTTGTGGGTCCTGCATCTGACACCCCCCGCCCTCCCCCGGCCTCCGCCCCCTACCCACTCGGAGACTGGGGGTCAAAGGCAGCCCGCGTCACGTGGTCGCCGAGCAGCACCGAATCGGCCGGGAGAGCCGAGGGAGAATCCGGGTGGAAGCTGAGAAATCCAGCCCCGATAGCAGCGCCCGGTCCCTCCCCTGCCCACGCCCCGGGGCGCTCGCCACACGCCCGCCGGCCGCCGGGCCTCTGGAGCTCATCTCCGGCCCGCACCCACGCGCCATCACGGGATCGAACCCCGCTCCCAGCTGCCACGATTCGGGAAGGTAGGCGCCAGGCAGGAGGGAGTAAAGGAAGCCCGGCTGGGGGGCCCGGGCGCGCGGGTACGCCCCTCTGTGCTCCGCAGGCCGGAGCGGGCGAGGCAGCGCGCCCTAACTTCCAGTCTTAAGGGAGACCCCCGTTTCCCACCGCGGGACGTGGGGGAGGCAGCGAGCTGCCCCAGCGCAGTGCCGGCCCGGGACTGGGGGCTGGGCACCGGGAGGGAGGGGGTGGGGGAGTAGAGCGAGCGGGAGGCGGAGCGGGCGGCGGCGGCGGCGGCTGCGGCGTGGGGCGGGGGTGGGAGCGGCGGCGGCGGCCGCGAAGGGGTTAACCGGGGCCGGGGACAGAGCTCGGAGGCGCACGCACTGTCCGGGGACCCAGGAGTCCTGCTCCACGCCGGGAGCTCCCTTCCGCGGGTGGGGCCCCAGCTGCAGCAGGTGAGAGGCCGGGAGGGCCCAGGGCCTGCCAGTCCCCTGTCTCCAAGCCGGCGGGGCCGGAGCCGGGCGTGCAGGCCGCGCGGGGCCCGAGCGGCCGCCGGCGCAAGTTTGGTGCGGGCGCGTGGAGTCTGCGGGGCCCGGCGCACGGGGGTGGGAGGACAAAGCGGTGGGGGACCGGCCGGGCCGGGGGCAGGCCGGGGTGCAGGCGAGGGCAGCGCGGCAGCTGTAGGTCACGGATAATGTCACTCACGAGGAATGCCCCCTCCCCCTCCCCTGCTCCCGAACAGGGGAAACTTTTGTCTAGCGAGGGAGGGGGTTAGAGGCCGGGTCCTGGCTTCCGGAAGGGTAAGGCAGCCGGACCGGTTTTCTTCTGGGTTCTGAGCGGCCTGGTCTCTAAGTCCCCCCTCCCTCAATTTCTGGAGAGTGAGGATTCCCTCCTTTAGACGCTGCCCTTAAAGCCTTGGGATAGGGGTGAGGAAGGGGCGCCGGTGGGACGGGTGGGCCCTGGAACCGGCCAGGAATCTGGGGACTGGCCCCCTGGCTCTTTCCCAGATTCGATTACCAGGAGCTTTGCCAGGTTCAGGGGATAGAGCCCCACCTCCTGCACACTCCCTTGTCCCCCTCCCGCCGCAGGAGAATATTCAGAATGGCCTGGAACAGTATTGTCCCCTGGTCTGAGGTTCGGAGGGTCCTAAGTGTTTGTCGCTGGAAAGTTGTGTAACCTTGAGCTAATTCCTTACTTTCCTTTTAGCCTCAGTTTCTTCACCTGTAAAATGGGTAAAGTATTTGCCAGAGTAAGGATAAGAGGAGTCTTGGTACCTCAGTAAATAATGGCTTGGTTTATATTCAACAGGTATTGTATGTTTACTATGTGTCAGGCACTGGGCTAATTGCTTGCTTACGTTATCTTACTTAATTCTCCCACATTACTTTTTCTTTTTCTTTTCTTTCTTTCTTTCTTTCCTTTTTTTATTTTTTGAGATAGTTTGGTTCTGTTGCCCAGGGGCTAGTGTGGTGGCATCATCATAGCTCACAGCAATCTCAAATTGTTGGGCTCAAGTGATCCTCTTGCCTCAGCCTCCCAGAGTAGCTGGAACTATAGACACCATGCCAGACTAATTTTTCTATTTTTGTAGAGATGGGGTCTCAGTCTTGCTCAGGGTGGGACATTACTATTGGTACATTTTACAGAGGGAAAAGTAAGGCACAGAATGGTAAAGAACAGTGGTAGAAAGTGGCAAAGCTGGGTTTTGACCTCCCTCTCCCAGCCTGTTTCTCAAACCCAGATTTCTACAAGGTCTCACTGTAACCTAGCCATATTCATTTTCAGTTGAAATTATATGGACATCTGCCCTCCTCCCCCATTACCCTTGTCCCCAGGTGATGATCCCTTCTGTCTGGTATTTGTAATGGGTGAGGTCTTATGCTCTTGGCTCTTACTAGTGTGGGCAGCTGGAGCTGGAGGGGAGGTCAGTGTGGGCCTGGGCTTGGAGCTCTGTGATGGTTCAAGTTGTGTTGCTGGCTGGGTCTGTGGCAGAAACACTCTTCCAGTTCGAGTGGTGCAGGGAAGACCCCATCTCCCTGGCTTCAATTGGGGACAGCTGGTGGCTTTGTCAACATGTCTCTCCCTAGCACCCATGGATGGGAAAACCTTTCATTTCCATTCAGACCAGGTCACTTTCAGATCAGCAGGGGGCAGAAGTAGGGCTAAGAAGTAGAGCTCTTGGGCAGATGAGAGCTGTAAAGCCAGGGAATTTATACTGCAGGGGTGCTCTTATGTGACTTAGCAGTGGCAGAGTACTCATTGCTAACTAATGGGTGAGTCTAGATGCTCCAGCCTCTAAGGTCTTTGAAAATAGTAATGGAGGATGGACTTTGGGCAGTGTCAGGATTGCAGAATCCTAATGGAGAATGAGTGTATGTACAAGTTCCTGAGTCCAGCTGGCACAGTGTCGGGCACCCCCGTAGGCCCTCAGTAAATATCCCATGTGTGAGTGCATGGGGTGGTTCAGACTTCTGCTGGCTTTTATACGATGGGCCAGCCCAGTCTTTTGGTGGGAGTGACATTTGACAACTGATCAGGCTGTGATTGGGGGCCTTAAGTAATTACTTTAAAATGGAAAACAAGACCAGATGCTGTGGCTCATGCCTATAATCCTAGCACTCTGGGAGGCTGAGTTGGGAGGATACCTTGAGTTTAGGAGTTCAAGATCAGCCTGAGCAAGAGCAAGACACCGCCTCTGCTAAAAAAAGAAAAGTAGAAAGATTAGCTGGGTGTTTTGATGGGTACTTATAGTTCCAGCTACCTGGGAGGCTGAGGCAGGAGGATCACTGGAACCCAGAAGTTTGAGGTTGCTGTGAGCTAGGCTGATGTCATGGTTCTCTACTTTAGGCAACAGAGTAAGACTCTGTTTCAAAAAAGGAAAACAAATTGTTATTTAATTAATGACCCCTTAAAACAGTGGTTCTCAACCTTCCTAATGCCACGGCCCTTTAATACAGTTCCTGTGGGTCGTGACCCACAGGTTGAGAACAACTGCTTACAGGCTTTTAAGAACCACTGCTTTCAAGGCTTAAAACCTAGGCCAAGGGAGAGTGTGATGGGTAGGGTAGATAAGGACAGAAGTTCTTGGGGGAGGAAAGTTTGTACATTATATCTCATAGCCCTGACTGCTCTGAGGGCTAGTCCCACACTGTGGGATTTTCAGGGTTTGTAGGCTTTTCCTGGACCCTGGGAAGAGAGGGCCTTCCTGAGTTGAGCATTCACTGTCAGCTTATAAGCACAAGAGTAGAAATTCACTACTTCGCTGGACATTGAGGGGACTCAGAAAAGTAGGGGATTGAATGGAGGGGCTGGAAGGCTGAAAGGTTCCCGAGGAATGGAGTTGTCCTGTGTCATGCGGTCAGATTTTTCTTGTCATTGTGATCAGAGCAGGAAAGACCTCTGGGAGAATCAACAGGCAAAGGGAGGGCACCGGTGAGCAGGAGAATAAGATGGATAGTGAGCTTCCTGTCACAAGGAGGTATGCAAGGAAGAGTTTTGCAGTCATAGGTAGAGGAAGTGGTCAAGAATTTGAACTCAAGAATCTGAACTTTGCATATCAGCAACTTAGAAATGGGCTCTGATCTCAGCAACCCAAAGCTCTCTCTGTCTGGGTTTTGGACCCACTTGACCATGCTTTGGCCACACTTCCATGCTTTGGGACCAAAGCCAGGCCTACAAGTCTCTAGAGACTGTGCAGGCTTCTACTGGCTTGGAACTTGGTTTGGGGTATGGCTTGAAATATCTGGACTGTTTGGAGCACTTGGACATTCTTTACTTGAAATGGAATGTTAGGGTAATTTGTTAAATATGTATGGAAAATGTCTGTGGCCGGGGGTGACAGGGGACATAAAATGGGGTGAGGTGCCTCTGGATTCTGACTGGAGAGGCTTCTGGTCTGGTGGGGGAGGGAAGACAGTGACCCAAGTGATGGTGGTGAGGCAGGATGTGATCAGTGATAGATGGGCTTTAGAAGGTCAGTGGAGGGAAGAGCTGTCTGGTTGTTAATGTCAGCAAGGCTTCCTGGAAAAGGAAGTGTTTGTGAGGATGGAGGCTATGGGGGGAGCATTGGGAGATAAGATTGGGTTGTGGGAGCCTGCAGTGTCCTGCTGTGGAGTTTGGATTTTATTCTGTAGCTGATAGAGAGGACAGAGGGTTGTAAGTAGCTTGTTGACGTGATGCCTGTTACTGTGCCTTGTGTCAGGCACTGTGCCAGGCTCTTTACAGACACTCCATTGAAATCTCACAATACCCTGCAAAGTAGCTGTTGCTGCGGCCGCTGTCACTGGTAACCCGTGCCCCATTTTCAGATGGAGAATCAGAGACTTAAAGGGTAGACTCACTTATAGAGCTTGAATTTGAACCCAGGCCTGAACTGTTTTTGCCCTGTTGTGTTGCTTCTCTCAGGGGGCATGTGGCCAAAGATGGTGGCAAGATTGGCAGGTTGAAACCAGCCCAGAGATGCTGCTTGTTATGGTCCAGCAGAGAGCTCACCAAAGTCTGTCTCTGGCAGTGGGATTGAGATGCGAGGACAGGGAGGATGCAGGACTTTGTGAATGTCTTGGGGATTTGGGGTCATCAGAGGTGGTCTGAGGTTTGGGAAAGGACACTTTAGGGGCAGGATGACTGCTTTCAAATCCCTGAAAAGCTCTCTATGGGCAGAGGGCTTAGTCTAGACAGCAAGGATAATAGCTCCAGGGCAGCTAACTGGGAAGTAAGCTACCTGGGGAGGAGGCCAGGGCTGTATTGCTGAAGGTATGCAAAGAGATGGGAGATGCACCAGCAGGGTTGGGCCTGGGTGGCCTCTCTCAGTTCCCTTTTCTCCCGAGAATCTCAGCTTTTGGGTGGTTCCTGGCCTTTTATCCCCTGCTTTTCTCATAGCTTCAAAGCTGTCCTTCCTGCACATCTTGGAAAGTTACATGCCGCCTGGCATGCAAATCTGTCTGGGAAAGTCCTTGTCCTGGGCAATACACTTGGCCCAGCTGACCTTTGAGGGGCCCCCTTGGGGATGTCTGGAGTAGTGGCCAGAGCCTGGGCTACTGGGGACTGTGGTTTCACAGAGAACTTGAATCTCCTGCTTCCATTTCCAGGTCTGTGAAATGGGGTCAGTCTCTCTTTCCTCAAGTGTAAGGAAATAAGGCTGAGTCATGAATCAGGCTGAATCAGTAGGGGATGGGGAAAAGGGCTGGTGGGTTGTGAATTGGAAAGTGAGGGGCAGGGCAGGGGTGGAAGTGGGATGGGATGGCAAGGTTGTTCCTCTCCTTTCCCACAGCCAAGGTTAAAGGGGGGTCTCTGAGAGTCACCAGCAAAACTTTCTCTGTCTGTGGGGTTCTTACAAAGCTTTGCCTATCCGTTTCTGTTGTGGAGGTTTCCATCTCTTTGGAGGTCCTGGAAGGGTGGATGTTTTGGGGGCAGAGATCTTGGACCATGTGACCTTAGGGCTAGAGGCAGTCTGCCACTAAAGCTTTTATCTAGATGGAAGAGAGTTTGTGCTAAGTTGCCTCCTGGCCCTTTTTATTCTGTCAGCCCTATATCTTGGATTATTCTAATTTAAAAATGTGTATGGCAAGATTTGCTTATTTGAGGGGCAAGGGTTGGGAGTTACCTGCTGTGTGACTGCAGTCCTCCAACTCCCGTTCTCTCTTACCCCTCAAGGAGGACGGTCCTCTTTCCTCCTCCCTGGCTGTGTTCCTGACCCTTCCTGCCTCCCCATCTGTTCATGACCAGGAAGCTGTAACCCAGTCCCTTTCCCCCCATCCACCCAAAATCATACCTTGCCAGTGCCACCTCTTACGTGCAGCCATCCCTATTTCCCCTCCTCCACGTGTGCAGAACCTGGCATCTGAACTTCCCATAGAGCCCTTTCACTTTTGGCTTTAAATTGTAGTTCCTTAAAAGTACATCCTGTCTCTTCTAGGCTTCATGCTGTGGATGTAGGGGCTACATGTGGCCCATTTACAGTGGTGTGTGCAGCTTTGCTGAGTGGAGTCAAGAGTCCTGGCAAATCCCACTTCTGCCACCATTAGCTGTCTGATCTAGGGCACATACCTAAATCTCTCTGAACATTAGTTTTTCTCAAAAGCACGATGGGTGTAATGACAGTTCTGCTTTGGCAGGAAGAGTGAGTAAGTGCTTGACATAGTGAGGGCCGAGTAAATAGAAACTGTTTAAAGAGAACAATGCTTATGAATATTGTTTATAGCCAGGAGGTGATCTGTCCTTTTAGAGATGGAGAGAAGAATCCCTAGAATTTGTTTTTGAACTTTCTGTCTGATGACCTGAGATGGCTTGTACACTTGAGGAAACTGAGGCCTGGAAAGAGTGGGCAATTTGCATGCGTGCGGGAGCTGCTGGCCTCATCTAGGAAGCCTGACAGGATTTCCTCTTTTTGTTACACCTCTGTTTTTCCTTTTCTCTCCTGTCATTAAGTTTCACAGGCTCAGTCTCCTCCCTGGTGATGCGTGAAGGTGTCTAAGCATGAACCACCTAAGTTGGGCTGGCTGGAAGGACTCTCTGAGTCGGTGACCCTGAAGCTGCCCTCATAGTCAGGGATCCCCACCCTAGACTGCATGTGCTCCTACCCAGCCTCCTTGTTCCCTGCGATGGAGAGAGGATGGTGGCAGGGCTTAGTCTTGGGGCAGGTATCTAGGAGGTCTAGACAGATCAAAAGTTAGGAGTCAAGCTCTGACCCATATGATCTGGGATCAAATCCCTGCTGGGTGACTTCCTGCTTGTGGGAACTCTGGTCAGCTGTTCAGTTCTTCATCAGTATAAAGGGAATAATAATTGTTCTCATCTCACAAGATTTAAAATGGTAATGCAGGGAAGATGCTTTGCCCAGTCCATCTTAGTTATGATTATTGCTGTAGTCATTATTGACTAAGGTGTTCATTTAATCTCCCAACAGCAGGGGGAGATAGGCACTCTTATCATTCCCTTTTAGCAGATGTGGCAACCAAGGCTTAGGGACATGGGTGGTTCAGCCTGGAGAAGTTTAGACTCAGGAGATTACAGTCAAGGTCTGTGGCTTTCTGAGAGACTGCTCTGGCCAGAAGAAGTGGCCTTGTTCTATGAGGCACTGGAAGGTAAATCCAGTGGATAGATGGCCAGGGGAGAGACTAAGTTCTACTCATTGTAATGAGGAAACTTAGAAAAAAATTAGAGTAAGCAAGCTGGAGAGGTTGTGTTTCGCAGAGAGTGAGCTCCCTGTTTCTTTCTGGAGGTGGGAACAGAATCCTGGAGCTCCCATGATTAAGATGTGGTATGGATTCTGGCTTCGTTCAGACCTGAGGTCTGGCTCTGTAAGGGGGGCTTGGATTCTCATCTTCCGCAGGCTGGCTACAGATTGGCTTGCCTGGGCAGGTGCTGGGCTGGTGTTAGGTTCGTTGTAGTCATTGCTCAGCGGCAGCCACCTCTGACTTACACCACCAGCCTTGCAAATGCTACCTGCCCAGGCAGAGGCCAGGTGAGGAGAAATGAAAGTCGTCATAGCAGGGCCTTTACTCATGCTGTGCCCTCTCCCTGTGTTCCCTCCTGTCTTGCTCCTGGGCAACTCTTGCTGGTTCTTTTATAGCAGTATAACAATCTTGTGATACAGTGATAGAGTACATGATTTTAGGAGACATTGCTGGGGCAGCTTGAGGAAGGCAGGATTGGGATCTGGAAAAGTGGGAGAAATTTTGTGGGTGGAGAAGAATGGCTTCCAGGAACATAGGACCTCTGTTCTGGGGCTGGGGTCAGAGCGTATGGGCCCTGCCTTAAAGAGTGGGGTGCAGGGAGGGCATGTGTGCGAGTGTACACGTGCGTGAGTACACTGGCCAGGTGTGGTCTGCAAGGGCTGAGGGGCCTTAGTTGTCACCAATCCAGTAGTTTTTTCTTTTTCTTTGTTTTCTTCCCCCTTTCCACTTGTTATAGAGTGTCTTCCAGTCGCCAGCTGTGGAACAAGCTGGGATGGAAAGGGTCCCTCTGCCAGGCTTGCTTTCCCTCCTGTTTTTGAAGCTGGTAAAACAGTAGCTGCTCTCCAGACGCAATCCCAGGAGGTTGAGTAGTTTTAAGTATCTCAATAATTTTAATGATGGCGATTATACTCACTGCTCCCATTTATTGATAGCATATAAATACTTAACTGGGCACTTCCATGTCACCTTGTCTGGAATAATCCCCACAGCAATTCTTCTATAAGGTAGGCATCCACTTTATAGTTGAAAATACCAAGGCCATACAGCTATAAGGTGGTAGATCTTATTCTATAGGGGTACTTAGAAGCATGATCTCATTGGAAGAAGGGCAAAGGGAGATTGTCATAGAATGTAAATCAGGCACAACTTAGATGGGTTTTCTAGAGATATCCCCAAATATATATAGTCTATCGAATGAATAGGCTTTTGGCGCGGGGGGGGGGAGCTGATGGGATTGTTTAGGGGTGGTTAGGCCTCCAGCCTCAAGTTGGTGCCTCCACTGCAGGTATTATTATTATTCAGGTTCAGGTGGGCCATCTGAGGCTCAAAGAGATTCAGTAGCTAGATAAAGATTCCATAGCTGGGGTGAAAGATCAAATCAAAGAGAGAAAAGGGCATCTCCTTTGGTTGTAGCAGGAGAGGGTGTGAGGTTCAAGATCAGAGCCCAAAGTCCACTCTGTTGTTCTTTCTTGCCTCAGTATTCCCAAGCTGCTGCCCAGGAGGCCCAGGGCTTTCCTGACACAGCATGGGAACCTCTTCATTTCCCAGTTAGGGCACCAAGGCCCAGAGAGGAGCAGGGATGTGACCATAGGCACAGATTGTCAGTTACATTGAGACCAGACCCCAAAATTGCCTCTATTCAGACCACAGAAGGATTTGTTTCCCTAAAACTATTCTGTCCTATCCCATCTTTGGCAGGCTGGGTAGCTGTAGCCCTCAGGGTGGCCTAGAGCAGTGCTGGGGGCAGAGATGGTGGGGGTGCCCTGGGTGAAGGCTGCCAAGAAGGGGTGGGGCAGCTTCAAGAGGAAGAACTTCAAGATGCCCAGACCCCAGGCGGAAACCAAATGTATTTTTTAGGTCCTAAGAGGATATTTGGAACAATGGAAGTGGGATGGGGAAGTTGGACTATAAAAAGGGCTTCTTGATATCCTTAAAAAAAAAAAAAAACAGAGGCTTTAGATTTGACTTTTGTTTCTCCGAAGGATGTTTATGTAACTTCCTGAAAGCAGGATCCCAGAGCTCTGTGAGGTTTGTTAGGTACCATTGTTTATAGAGTCCGGTCTTTGGAGCTGGGAAGGACTTGATCAGGTAGTCTCCCTTTGTATAGTTGGTGAAGTGGAGGCTGTGAGGTGAGAAGGGCCTGGTTGAGCTTACACAGGCAGCAGAGGGCCTGGGTCTTGCCATGCCTTGCAAGGGGCTATTCAACTTGACTTAGCACCCCCTAGAGCTCCTACTGGCATGGAGGCTGGGCAGGGGCTATGGAGGGATCCTCCTTGGAAACGCTTGCTGCTGCTGAGGTTGGGGCAAGGCCAGGTTTGGTCTCCAACAAGGTAGGCTCCCTGGTGGGGAGAAGGCCGAGATGGTGTGCTTGGTGATGCCACCCCATCCAGATGCGAGGCCCAGCTGAGCATTGTCTGCCTAGCAGCTGGGAGCTGTGAGTCACACCCAGTGGGTACAGAGGTATAGGCCATTGTGTGTTGTGATTCATTCTGTTCGCCGAGCCCTGAGCCTCAATTCATGCCCACGCCTGTGGATGAAGGCTGCTGTGGGTTTGGTCTCTAAGTTTGCAGAAATGTGGGGGCTCCAGAGGGCCTGAGGAAGTCTTCTCCTCTGCCACTGCCTGTCTCTTGAGTCTCTCATGATCTTGACCTGTTCATTCCCACAAGTGTGGGGGTCTGTGAGCCTGAAGTCAGGTGCAACATTTAATAGGCCTTTCTTTGCTTGCTTTTTTCTGAAGAAAGAGTCCTTTGATTCCATCAGGTTGTCAGAAGACTGGGTGTCCTTATGAATGCTGACAGGTGGCTGTATGTGCTGCAGGCTGGAGAGAATGTGGAAACAAAGTAGCCTGGTGGCAGTGTAGCAGTGATGTGGTGTCAGAGACCTACTGTTTCCTTCTTAGCCAGTTCCTCCACTTAGGAGCTGTGTGACCTTGAGTAAGTTATTTGCAGTTCCTCATTTGTAAAATGGGAATAATAATGTTTATTTTATGGGATTTTAATTAGACTTTTAGATAAGATAATGCATGTAAATAACTTCTCTTGTACCTGGTACAAAGTAATCTCTTGGTAAAACTTTACTATTTTTTTTTTGAGACAGAGCCTCAAGCTGTCACCCTGGATAGAGTGCTGTGCTATCACAGCTCACAGCAACCTCCAATTCCTGGGCTCAAGCGAGTCTCCTGTCTCCACCTCCCAAGTAGCTGGGACTACAGGCGCCCTCCACAATGCCCAGCCGTTTTTTGGTTGCAGCCGTCATTGTTGTTTGGCGGTCCCCAGCTGGATTCGAACCCGCCAGCTCAGGTGTATGTGGCTCGCGCCTTAGCCCGCCGAGCCAAAAGTTTACTATTATTATTAGTTCTAGCACTACTGCTCATTTGCTTTGTATATATCCTGTAAGTGCCTTATCGTGGAGTCTTTGTTCCTACCCCTGGATCTGCATTCTGTGTTGAGCTTCCTAGGAGCTATAGGACAAGTTTGGAGTGCAGGATACACAGGGTAGGGAGGGAAACCCTTTCTGCATTCTGGGACTTCCTAGCCCAGGTCCTCCCTAGCTTTGTCCTGAGGCAGGTTATGTAACCAGCAGGCCTGGCCAGGCAGGATTTTCAGCCTCCTTTATCCCTCCACTGTCTCTTCCTCTCCCTCTCCCCCATGGAGCTGTTAGCTGACCCATTCCTCAATCTCCAGGGATGAAACTGGACCTGAGCTAGTCTGCCACTACCGATTGATTTAGTCTGAGATTTGCTGGGCTGGCAGCCCCTCCTCCTGCACCCTGGAGACAGAACAGAGCTGATACCTTTGGTGCCTCCTTTTTTAAGAAGGGGGGAAAGCAGGCCATCTAGAAGGCTTGGTAGGACCAGGAAGCTCCTACCCATGAGCCCTGTAGGTACACCCACTCCCTACCCAGGATTCCCTCCCTGGAAAAGCAGCCCAGCTTCGATGCCTCCTTTCCCAAGAAGCCTTCCCTAAAACCTCAGCTGAAAGGAACTGGCCCCTACTGAGTTCCACGGTGTGTTCTCTGTTCCTTTTTAGAAAACAAGAGGTCACAAACTGGCAGGCCACCATCTGCCCTATGGGCAGATTTTGTTTGGCCCATGCCAGATATTGAGCTGGTTGCCAATGGGAGGTTTTACATAAAAATCCAGACTTCAGGCTTTACTTCAAAAGTTGGAAGCTAGGAAAATCTTGAGCCCATACTCTCCAATGACCACTGCTGGTGATGAGGCACATATGCTCCACTTTGCCCCATCCCCAGTTAGCTACTTCATACACTTACGTGTTTTTTCAGGTTCTTGGAGGCATCTAAGTTTGCAGCCCTGTCCTTTGAGATATGGACTACTTTCTCTTCTGTGTTGTTTCTTTGTGGGCAGTGGAGGCTGACTCACCTCTGTGTCTCTGGAAGCCCTGTGCATAGACACAGGGCTCTGTACTGAGCAGGAGCATGACAAATGCTTTCTGTGTGAAGGAAGGCATGGCAGCAGTCTGTCCCTGCCAGCTGTGAAGGTTCCATTTACTAGAGGACTCTGGATCAGCCTGCCCTGTGGCCCTGGCATCCTCCCCCCAGATAAGCTCTGGCTGCTTAGCCACTGACCCAGGCAGCTTCTTAAGCTGCGGATAAAACAGTGCCTGAAAGTGTTGCCTCCGTGCTGCAGTGTAACCAAAGGAGAGGATCGAGAGGATCATTTCACCTGCAGCTGTCTCCAGGTTTCCTTCTCCTAGGGGGCTTGCAGGAGTTTGGGAGAAGGGAGGACTGGGCTTAGTAGCCTTCAGAGGTTATTGGGTCCAGACCTCTGTGTCCTGGGGCAGAGGCTGAAGGAGTATGGATCAGTTCAGATGTTCATTAATCATAGGATTTTCTTTTCTTTTTTTTGTTTGGAAACAGAGTCTCTGTCACCCTGGGTCGGATACTATGGCCTCATTGTAGCTCACAGCAACCTTGAACTTTTGGGCTCAGGCAGTTCTCTTGCCTCAGTGTCCTGAGTAGCTAGAACTACAAGTGCTCATCACAATGCCTGACTGGTTTTCCTGTTAGTAGAGAGGGTGGTCTCACTTTTGCTTAGGCTGGTCTCAAACTCCTGAACTCAAGAGATCACTCGGCTCCACTTCCCAGAGTGCTAGGATTATATTACAGGTGTGAGCCACTAAGCCCACCATTTGCCTTTCTTGATTCTCCTTCCAGAGTATGTTACTTTATCCATGAGCTCTTTTGTCTAGCTGTCTGCCCATTCAAAGTTTGTTTGACTCTTTTAATTGAAATCTTAACTATCCCTCGGGGCCTGCTAAGATGTTCCTCCTAGCAATCTTAGCCAAGAGGTGGCAGTGGGTGTAAGAAAAACCTGGGAAGCTTGCAAAAAATAAATGCAGATTTCTGTCTCGTTCCTCCACTTCCCATTCCCTATTCCTTCAGTCTAGGCTGCAGGCGTGTCCAACCTTTTTTTTTTTTCTGCCATACATTAAAAGAAGAAGAGTTGTCTTTGGGCCATACATTGAAAACACAAACACTAACAAATGATGATGAGCAAAAAAAGTCTGTGTGTAATTTTGGCCATATCTGGACACCATAGATAAGCAAAACAGGCCTCAAATAATCTGCATGCGGCCTATGGGCTGCAGGTTGGACACCCCTGAGCTAGGGTCTTACCTTCCCTCTCCAGAAGATTCAGACCTGGAGGGCTGCAGATTATGCCTCGAGGACCCTGTGTTAGTGCACAGAGCCCAGGGCTGGTAGAGAGGACCTGGGTGGCCATGTGCTGGGTGACATCAACATGCCCCTTCTCTCTGGGCTTCCTTTCATTCTCTGCACTAACATGCTGGGTTACTCCCTGTTGTTGTGGTTGAGGTCCTTGTTATCCTTGGGGAGGGTAACAGGAGATCAGGGCAGGTGCCAGTATCTGGGTAGGGTGAGCGCTGCCAGTCCTGGCCCTCATACGGCCATGCACAGAGGGGTTTCACGCTCACGTTGGGTAACTGCTTGGGAGAGGAGTAGGCTGGAAGCTTGTGTCAAAGTGGGCAGGGGCTGTGCCCTGCTATCTGAACCAGGGGAGAGGGCAGGCTGGAAGCTTGTGTCAAAGTGGGCAGGGGCTGTGCCCTGCTATCAGGCCCACAGGGGATCCTGGCCTGTGTGGCTAATTGACTTGGCTATAGGTTGAGGGGCTCCCCTACTGCGTCTCCGGCAGGGTAGCTCCTCAAGAGATGTCAAGTGCAGGCTTTAACAAGCTGTTTACAGCTGTGTGAACTGTGGTACACAGAGGGAGGAGACTTTCCTGATGTCACATATGAGTGTGTATAAAGTTGGACTGGGACCCCAGGTCTTCTGATTCCTGGCCAGGTGCTCCTTTGGCCCCATCTTCCTCTGCAGGGCCAGTGACAGATCACCCTGTTGGGACAGTCATCTCATTGTCTGTGACCACCTGGTTAGAGCCTGGAAAAGTGAACCATGGTCACGGCTGCCCTGGAGGCATGAAACCCATTGGGTGTGCAAATTACCAGTTAAACATCCACCATTCCATTTATTTTTTCCTTGAACTGCCTCTGTGCTCGCTTCCGCCTGGCATTGGGCTTCATGCTTTTTCTGCTAAGAACAAAGGTTCCTTCTGATGGCCCCCCTGCTGACCCCTGGAGAAGGGCAGGCGTGTCACAGCCTTCCTCTTCTGCCTCCTCTTGCTGGGAGCCTGGGGCAGACAACTGTGGGGAAGATGCCAGACCTCCCCACCCCCAACACTAGTAGGCTGTGAGGGAGGGCGGTTGCAGCCTAGTGGTGATCCTGGTATCAGCACCCAGAAGTTTTCCCTCCATGGCTAAAACTCTGGGCAAAGGCACCAGAGTGACAATGGTCCTGTCCATTGGCCCAAACTGTCATTTGTCCCAGAACAGGATTGGGGGTTGACCAGGATCTGGTCATGTGAAAACCCTCTGGGTTTCAGCTGGCCCATATGGAGTATCATATTAGCTCCCAGGTAACCCTGATGATTGCTGAGAGAGGCCAAAAGATAGGTTCAGATGAGGGACCTAATAGTTCCTCGTCCATCAGTCTTTATTAAACATCACTTTGGTCCAGGCCCCTTTCTAGGTACTAGGACACAGTGCTGAGCAAAGAGATCAAGTTCCTATTTGGACTTGGGGCTTACATTCTACTGGTTGATGGTGGGATGGAACCATCAAACCAATGGATATGTTCGTTCCTCAGATGGTGAGAAGTGCCTGTAAGAAAAATAAAGCTGGATTGGGGGCAGAAAATGTGATTTGAGGGAGTGTCCCTGCCAGTCAGGTGGTCAGGGGTGGTGCCTGGTGAGGGGGCAACAGACTCCAGGTGGAGGGCGGGAGGCCAAGGGATCTGAGAAGAGCTTCCCAGGCAGAGGGTGCAGCCAGCAGAGGCATTGTGGTGGGAGGGCCTGGGGCAGGGTGATGTGAGGAACAGCCGGAAGGCTGGGACGGCTGGGTGGAAGGATTAAGTGACTGTGGTCAGAGATGGGGCCTGAGGGCTTTTGGGGACAGATCGGGTAGGCTTCTTGGCAATCAAGAGGACTTTGTTTTTTGAAGTCTGAGTGATAGGGTGCTGCTGGACGGTTTGGGTCCAAGGGCCTATTTGTTCTGACATATTTTAGAGAGATCTTAGTGCTGCCATGGGAGGTGGGGGTAGCAAGTGAGGGGGTGTGTAGGAGGACTGGCCAAGAGGCTGCCATAGTCACACCATGAAAGAGGACAGGTTGGTCAGAGACAGGGACGGTAGGAGAGGCACCCAGGATTGGGTTCTGGATTTATTTTAGGATGAGCTATTCGGATGTGCTGAGGGATTAGAAGTAGGGTGTGAGGAGAAGAGGGTGTTGATGGCAAGGTTTCTGGCTGCTCTTTCTTGGGACAGGAAAGGCTGCAGGGAAGGCAGGTCTGGGGGGAGAAATTGAGAGTTTTGGTTAGCTTCATTGGTTTGGGACCTATACTGGTGATGGGCATGTGGGTCCTAGGCTCTGCCTCTTGCCATTAGTACCAGGGTGATTCCTGCCGGGGTATGTGAGGGAACTCTGTGGAATACTCCCCAACTCTGGGAGTCTGTTCTGTAAGGACAAATGTGTCCTGGTCCCTTCTGGTCCTTTTTCCTTTCTGTAGACCTCCCCCTGCTCCCTTTCCTTCTGGGCAGAGGAAAACGGCAGATTCTGAGTCCCCATTGTCACAGTGGCAGTCCTGTCCCAGCCCTTCTGTCTGGCAAGTCTTGTGGGTGGGAATTCCTTGGGGAGGAGGATGGAAGGGAGGCTGGAGGCCGCAGGCTTTATCTTGGCTCTGCTGCCAACAGAGAGAGCTCTGTGCCTTGGTTTCCCCTCCTGTATGTAGAAGTGTTGAGCTGGTTCTGAGGGTGACAGGGAACATTTGAGGAGGCTGCACAGCACCGGTGGTTGAGAATCTGGGGGTGGAGTCAGGTAGGCATATTTGTGAATCTTCTCTGTGCTGCTTGGCTGTGAGACTCTGGGCAAGTGACATAACCTCTTTGAGCCACAGTGTTCTCATCTTTAAAAATGGGCCAATTATAGCAGCTGCTTCGCAGGGCTACTGTGAGGGTTAAATGAGAAAATGTCCATAAAGCACTTAGCAAAAGCCTTGGCCCATAGCACCCCAGTTAACAGAGGCTGTTGTGGTGACCCATGAAGTCGGTCAGATTAGGGGGCTTTGCCTAGTGGTTGGGAGGTTGTTGAACAGGACCATGTCAGGCATGTGGTTTGATAGGGTGGCTGTAAGTGGGAGACTTGGGCTGAGCCCTCTTAGCAAGTCCCTGAGCCCTTTTTGCCTTCTAGAGGAGAACTAAGGGCTGGTCCTAGTGCACTCTCTCTCTTCCCAGAGTCGAGGGTCTCCATTGCCTGCGCATGGGCAGCTTCTGGCACAGTTTCCTCAGCAATGGGCATAGTCCCATTGCATTAAGGTCTTTCATAGGACCCCTTGACACTACAGCCCAGGAGCCGGCTTTAGGGAAATGGGAGTGAGGGTTTTGGACTTGGACGTGGGTGACATTGAGGGGACTTAAGTTGAATGTAGGGATCTGCACAGGATTGGTGGGGCAGGGCCTAGAGTGGCATTCCCCTGGGCACTTGGTGTGACTTGGGTGCCCGGGCTGGGTCCAGGCTGGGTGTTGCTTGCTCCAGTGGAGCTGTGGAGAGGGTGACAATGGGCGGAATGTGGCCGCCTCAGGATCTACACTTCACTGGTGCCCAGGCATGCCAGCCAAGCCCTATGCTTCTGCAAGCCTGTTTCCCAGCAATTGAGCTGTGCCAGGACAACCAAGGACATTTCACAGTCCTCAGGGCTCATAGCCAGGCTGCAACCAGGACTGCTTGTTTTCCTAGGGACCAAGGGTCTTTAAGGATGGAATGGGTTTTGGAGGTATTCCAGGGACTTTTCTTAAGAGCTGGGTAAATTGAGGTCCAGAAAGAGCAAGGCACTTGACCAAGGTCTCCCAAGGCCTCCTCCTTCATATCTGTCACCTCCCTCTGTTCCCAGGTCCCTTGCTCAGACTCCTGGCCTTCTGCCTGAATGTTTATAACAGCGTCCCTCTTGTGGGCTCCCTAAAAGCTTTGTTTGTCCTTCTGTTATCGTAATCATGCCATAACCTGCCAGCCACACATACTGTTTGATGTGTTTGCCTCCTGTCCTCTCCAGGAACTGCCTGTGACACAGTGTCTCAGTTACACAGCACAAAGGTCTTTTTTGTTTTTTTGGAGACAGAGTCTTACTCTGTCACCCCCTGTAGAGTGCTGTGGCGTTATAGCTCACAGCAACCGCAAACTCTTGGGCTCAAGTGATTCCCTTGCCTCAATCTCCCAAGTAGCTGGGATTATAGGCTCCTGCCACAATGCCAAGCCATATTTAGAGACAGGGTCTCGCACTAACTCAGGCTGGTTTCAAACTCGTGAGCTCAGCCAGTCTGCCTACCTCAGCCTCCCAGAATACTGGGATTACAGGTGTGAGCCATCACACCCGGCCCAGCACATAAGTTTAGGTCCAAGGCTCAGTGGCATACAGAGCTTGTTTGGATGCCAGCTCTGCTCCTTTTGATGTGGTGACCTTGGGCATGATATAAGACATTTCTGAGCCTCCATGTCTCTGTGAAATGGAAACAGATGCAGTATTTAATTTATGGGGATGTTGGGATGGTTAAATGAGATGATATGTGAAGTGCTGAGTGCAATACCTGATGCCAAGTAAATTCTCACAGATGGTCATTGTTGTCTCAATGTGCTGGTTGACCTGGAAAGTCGAGAGCATTGAGGAGCAGTCCCAGCTCTGGACAGAGTAGGAGGCAGAGAATGTGGGCCCCAAGTTCATCTTAGATACTGCCTCCTTGTGTGCTTCTTGAGAAGTCACTTATCTTCTGGGAAACCCACTTTCCTCTTCTGAGAAAGGGGGAAGAAATCCCCACTAAACTTTTATAAATTGTCATGTAATGCCAAAGCAATGCCTTTGAAAAAGCTTTGGATCTGGCTCGGCACCTGTGGCTCAACGGGCTAAGGCGCCAGCCATGTACACCTGAGCTGATGGGTTCAAATCCAGCCCGGGCCCACCAAACAACAATGATGGCTGCAACCAAAAAATGGCCCGGCGTTGTGGCGGGCGCCTGTAGTCCCAGCTACTTGGGAGGCGGAAGCAGGAGACTCGCTTGAGCCCAGGAATTGGAGGTTGCTGTGAGCTGCGATGCCACAGCACTCTATCCAGGGTGACAGCTTGAGGCTCTGTCTCAAAAAAAAAAAAAAAGAAAAGAAAAGAAAAAGAAAAAGCTTTGGATCTGGGCACTGATTTAAAAATGACCTAGTGGTGACTGTAGTATGCTGATAGCAATGGGGGCATTATAACCACAGTGCTGGACAACTGGCTGGGCTTGAGGCCGGTGGGTCTGTGAAATGCCCAGTGCCCACGCGGACGTTCCCTTTCCCACCTGCTCCTAACTGGCCACCAGCAGGCCTACTCATTAGCCCAGGCATATGCTGGAAAATGTGGGAGGTGCAAAGAGCTGACAGCATTTCCTGGCCTGGGTAGGCTTTGAGTTATCTGTGACTGATGCTATGGAGTGTGGGGATTAAGAGTCAGACATATGATGGTTCAAATCTCAACGTGGCACTTCCTGACTGGGGACTTGAACAAGTTGCTTAACCTCCATGAACCTCAGTTTCAACATTTGTGAAATGAGGCCCTGATGAAGTAGAGGCCCAGCATTTAGCAAAGGGTCCAGCACATAGAGGTGTGGGTAATTGTATAATGTGCATTCTGTGTGGAATGTGGTGACAGATGGATTTATTCATGGCAAGGAGCTGGGACTCTTGTGCCTGTTTCTAGGGATTTGCTATAGAGGTCAGTTATGCTTCCTACAGAATCACCCAGCTTAGAGTTGGGGAAGGTTCATGGGATCATCTGGGACAATTCCATTTTTTACTTTTTCTTTTTTATTTTTCTGGTGCTGTGACTCAGATACAATTCCATTTTTTAAATTAATTCATTTTGTATTGTATTTATTTACTTTTTAAGATGGGGTTTCTGTTTCCTAGCCTGGAGTGCAATGGCATGACCATAGCTCACTGCAGCCTCAGATTCCTGTACTCAAGTGATCCTCCCACCTCAGCCTCCTGAGCAGCTGGAACTGCAGATGCACGCTACCATGGCCAGCTATTTTTTTACTTATTTCTTTTGTAGAGATGAGGTCTCACTACGTCACCCAGGCTGGTCTCAAACTCCTGACCCCAAGTGATGCTCTTGCCTCTGCCTCCCAAAGGACTGGGATTATAGGTGTGAACCACTGCACCTGGCCAAAAGTAAAAGGTGTGGTGGTTTATACCTATAATCCCAGCTCTTTGGGAGGCTAAAACAAGAGGATCGCTTGAGCACAGGAATTTGAGCCTTCAGTGAGCCGTGAATGCTCCACTGTACTTCAGTCTGGGTAACAAAGCAAGACCCCGTCTCTAAAAAAAATGAAAATTAAAATAAATACATTTTATTTTTTTTCAGGATGGAGTCTCGCTATATTGCCCAGGTTGGACTTGAACTCCTGGGCTCAAGGGATCCTCCCACATCAGCCTTCTGATGAGCTGGGATTACAGGTGCAGGCCACCAAGCCCAGTCTTCCGATTCCTTTTTATGTAAACAAAGCAAGGCCTAGTAATGAGTGGTGCTTGCTTGCCTGAGGTCCCAGGCGGGTTGCTGCAAAGCTGGGAGTGCGGGAGGTGAGTGGGCCATCCAGGTGCGGTGTCAGGAGGTGCCTGTGTTGTGTTGCTAACGGCGGCTGCATCCACAGGGAGTGAGCACCTTCTTCAACCACAGTGGTGCCCCGGCACCTCACTTGCCTCACCTGAACCCGACCCTGGGCTAGTGCTTGATTTACAAGACTCTGGTCTTCTGACCCTGGGAACTGTTCAGGATCCTGGTGAGGCATCTTCTAGGGCAGTGGTTCTCAACCTTCCTAATGCCTCCTAATGCCGCAGCCCTTTAATACAGTTCTTCATGTTGTGGTGACCCCCAACCAGAAAATTATTCGCGTTGCTACTTCATAACTGTAATTTTGCTACTGTTATGAATCATAATGTAAATATCTGATATGCAGGATGTATTTTCGTTGTTACAAAGGGGTCGTGACCCACAGGTTGAGAACCGCTATTCTAGGATCTCACTGAGACCTGTGGGGCCCTTTGAAGGAGCCTGAAGTGGTCATGTGACACTTTTTGCTGTGTCCTGCTCTCTAGCTGTCTGGGTTTCTAGAGAAGAGAAGGCCTTCCTGCTCACCTACCCCCCTCGTGCCCCTTCTCCGCCCCCAGCTGCACCTCCATATGAGTGTGAAGAGCCCCTCATACCCGAGGCATATTGGCAGCAGGCTCTTGTCATAGTGACAAGCCCCAGTGAGTCTGGAGGAACAGGCTGCTTTCATGTGGGCCTTGGTGAAGCCCCTTGGTCTCAGCAGGCACCTTGTCTTGCCTGCCAGGCCTCCAGGAGATTAGGGGGCTTCTGTGGCTCCAAATGCCTCAAAGCTTTTCCCTTCCTCCATGTCATCCCCAGCCCACCTGCCTGCCTCCTCTCTGGCCATGGGGCCTGAAGGCTTTTCAGTTTCCTTAAGGTTTTGGTGTCTTCTGGAGTGGGGTAGTCTTGGGGATGTCTACCTGGGCCAGTCTTGTGACAACTGCTCAGCCTGCCTGCTGGGCCTCAGGTGACTTCTTAGGAGGTGACCACGGCTGCCAATCCCTGGAAGGAGCTCCTAGGGTTTCCCTGGGGCTGGCAGGACCCTTGGCCACCCTCATGGTGTGATGCAAGGAGCCTGGAAAGCCAGCCCAGTCTCTATCCTCAGCCCCACATTTTTCCTCCTGCAGCTCTTGGAGGGACATGAAATTGTACCACTAGCAAGTTGTCTTGTGCTTCTTTGGCGTCCTCTAAGAAGGCAAATGCTTTTTCAGGTGGAGACCTTTTTTTTTTTTTTAATTGTTTGGGATTTATCGAGGGTATAAAGAATCACGTTACACTGATTGCATTTGTTAGGTAAGGTCCTCTTGCCTCAGCCTCCCAAGTAGCTGGGACTACAGGCCCCTGCCACAACACCCAGCTATTTTTGTTACAGTTGTCGTTGTTGTTTAGCTGGCCCGGGCCAGGTTTGAACCTACCACCCTTAGGGTATGTGGCTGATGCCATAACGACTGTGCTACAGGCTCTGAGTCGGTAAAGTCTCTCTTATAATTGTGTCCCAGGTGAACACTTTTAAGTGCCTGGCCCCTTTCTAGCTTACTGTGTGTCAGGCCAAGCTGCTTCTCCTTTCTGGGCCTCAGCTTTGTAAGGCCCTGTTCTGCTTTAGCATTTCAAAGCTCTGGCATGGATTCTAACGCCCTCCACACCTTTGCCTGTCACCTTTCTTCCTCCTCTGCAGGGTGGAGCAATGGGAAGGGCCTGACAGCTCAGCTGGGGTGGGGGCAGGGCCCAAAGCTGTGAGGCTATCAGCTGGGCATATCAGGACAGCTCTTCTCAGAATAGGTGGAGACATTGAGGTCTGGAGGGGGAAGGGCCTTCCCTAAGGTCGCATAGGAAGTCAGGCAGAGCTGGAAACAGAACCCTGTTATCCTTATTGCCAGCGAGGGTTCCCTGCTCTCTGGCTGCCACTTGTCTTGAGAGGGAACAGAGGACACTGGCATGAGGTCAGGGACATACTTCTCTGCCAGGGAGGGCCTCTCCATGCAGGGGCCTGCCTGGGCATGGGGTAAAATTGGGGAAATACATCCTCTTTCTGAGGTCAAGGAGGTAGGCTATAGGGGCTGGCCACTCTGACAAGGGAGGTGGTGACAGGGGTGGTGTAGGGGTGGCCTGGAGGTTTCTGAAAATGTGGTTGGTGGCTCGGGGTGCCCTAGAGCTACCTCCCTCCCCTTCTCCCTCCCATCTTCTTTCTTCCCTCCCTCTCGGGGAGGGGACTGGGTTGACAGTAATGCCATTTGTCCTGGCTCTGGGATTAGGTGCAGCCCTGTTAAGCGAGGAGTGTGCAGCCGTCACGAGGACTCGACTAGGGAAGAGGAACCACACAGCTGCCTCCTGAGCTCCGGTGGGTCTGCTTTGCTCTCCCTGGCTCGTGTCCCTCTGATCATTGGCCCTAGTGCCCTGTCCTGTCCAGTCCTTCCAGGTCTGAGTGTGTGTGCACTCGCAGCGTGTGTTTGCACTTGCTTATCCAGAAGGGTCCTGGTGCCGGGTCCTGTCTATACTCACAGGTGACTCCTCGAGCGTCCCAACGCTGGGCTGCCACAGGGAGAGGACTCAAAGCTGACCTGGCCAGTTCCTGATGGAGGAGGGGGAGGGGGCTGTGGGAGCAAGGACTCTGTTTCTCTTGTGGCTTCTCCAACAGCTGGGCAAGTCCACAAATCCACCTGAAGCCAGCAGGTCCAGGAGTTAAAGATTTACTTCAGGGCCACAGGGGAAGCTGGAATGTGAGGTCCTAGAGTGCTCAGATCTTCTGGACTGTGAGAATATAGGTTGTCAAAGCCAGAGGTACCCCTGGAAGAGTTTCCGTGTTTTCAGCTTGGCTTTTGGTAGGGGCTGTTCCCAGCCGCCCTGAATTTGTGTATCTGGAGAGAGAGTCTATTAACAGTTGTCACTAGATTCTCAAAGCATTCTGTAACCCACCCCGGGGTCGCACACATCTGCGTTGTGCAGTTGAGAAACAGAGCTGGAAGGGTCTTGGACACAGGGAGTGAGGGGGCAGGGCTCACACTTCCCTCCCGTTGTCTGAGTGCTCAGAGCCTGGGAAGGGCCCAGGAGGCTGTGGATTCCAGGCCCACTTGGCTTTGGCTCTGGCATCCATGAGGAAGAGGCCCCTGAGTGTCCTGCTTCTGCTTCTTGGGATCTCTCGGCCACTCCTCTGTGGCCTCTAAGTTGAGCGTTCGAGAGGGTAGGGCTGCTGGTGAACAGCATTTCCCAGTCCTCCGCAGGAGAGGCAGATGGGGAGAAGCTCAGGGCGCGATACATACAATTGTTTTTATTTCATTAGGAATAAATGACAAATAAATGAGGTAAGGATTGGGAAGTGCTTGGGATAGTGCCTGGCATGTGCCAAGCCCGTGAGGCATGCTGGTCACCATTGTCCTTTGTGCTGTGCCTGCTAGCTGAGGTTTCCTGCTCTGGCCCTCATTTCTGTCTCTTTCTTCTTTAGCATGAACCTTCTCCCTGGGACAGTGGGTCTCCCTTTCTTATGTGGGGTCCCTCTGGCTGAGGTAATGCCTTTCTGGGGACCCCCAGTGCCCCACTCTGTCAGTGTAGGCTTTCCCAGGAGGCTGAAACTTGCCATTGCTAGAGAAGCCCGGTCGGCAGCCCTGGGGCTGGTCACTTGCAGAAAGCTTCTGTCCTGAGCAGCAGACACGCCTTGGGGATGGTGTTGTATGCTAGGCAGCAGGACTGTATAGGGGTTACGAACAGGGGCTCCAAGGAAGGGCTATCCTAGCCCCAGCTCTGCCCAGCTGTGTGACTTTGAGTTGGCTACTTGCCCTCTCTGAGCCTTCCTCTCCTTTTCTGTAAAATGCACATGGCAGTGACATCACCTCTTCCCTTGGGGGAGTTGAGTGGTAAAGCAGCGAAAGCTTCTAACAGCTCCAGTTGAGTTAGCAGGAGCTCATTCAGGGTTGGCTACTGTCAGCAAGGCAGGTTATGGTATTTGGAGGGAAATGTTTTGTTCCTTTTCATTGTGATCTGAGCCTGAGAAAAGTAGTTTGGGATGGATTTGACTGTTGTAGGCAGACTAGGTATTTGGGTGGAAAAAGGAGCCCTATATTGGGAAGCTTCATGGGCCACTGAATGGCATTCCCTGTGATGGGTCTGACAGCCTTGATCTGTGTTAGGAGCTCAGTGGGACTGGGGGAGCTTGTCCTTGGGACTGGAGGGTGGCTGGTCCCTGACCTGCCTTGTCCCCACTTAGCATGCTCCCCCTAGGTTGTCTAGTTTGTTTGCTTGGTAAACCTTTTCTTCAGAGCTGGTACAAAGGTAAACTCTCCACTCCAGCCCTGTTGGAAGAAAGACAAATTCTCAACAAGTGAGGTCTAAGTTCCTGAGGTTTTCTATTTGGCCTTCCCTGCCAGGTCCCAGACCCAGTTCCCAAGTTGAGAACCAGGGACTGAACCAGTGCTTTATGCTTTGTTTGCTTGTTGATTGATGGATGATTCATAGGGCTGCTTCCAAGAACGATCACTGGAGGCTGCTGTGATGTTAAAACACACATAAAGTGGATGAAAACCAAAACAGAAAGAGAACTATTCTAAGGGAGCAGAGAATGAGATACGTGAGTTACACCTGCTAGTGTCAGCTGTCTTAGATGAACACAGAGGGGCTGTGGGGCTGAGGGATGGACGAAATTCACATTTGCTCACTCATTAGTTCTTTGGGCTGGAGCAAGTCATGGGCTCTCTCTGGGCATCAATTCCTCATCTGTAAAATGGGAATACAGGTCACGGTGCTGTGGTAAAGGGGAAATAGCACATAATACAGATACAGCATGTCTTGTAAGTGGAATTTAACATTAGTAACGCTTTTAGGTTGGGGCAGCCTTGTAGCAGATTCATAAAGGGAATGTAATTGGCAAGGGCACATCACTCTTGAGCACCTACTATGGGTAGGAGACCATGTGTGCCTTGGAAAATGTCTGGTGAAGTTGGGAGACCAACATTTTAGTTGTTCTAGTTATGAGAGCAGCTGACACCTGGCATTGAATGGTGGGACAGAGTAGGAGATCTCAACTAGGACTTTTGAAATCTATAACTGGCAGAGCCCAAGTCCCTGCTGAGTCTGGTTTTAGAGGAGGAGGGACAGCGTTTTAGTGGACAAGAAAATGTACCACAGGAGGTGGGAGTAGGTCTGGCCTGGCTGGTGCAAGGGCAAAGGGACCTTACCCCTCTCCAGGGCCCAGTGTCCCCAAGTGCTTATTGTAAGGCGACCTGTGCTGTCTGTGGCCCTGTGACTCTGAGCCAGACTTCCAGCAGCCCCTCTCCTGATGTAGCTACCTTAGATTGACTGAGTGACAGGCCACAGCTTGGCCCTGGGCCAGGTGGCACTGCGGGGCTGGTGGGGGATGGGGTGTGCAGAGAATTCCACCAGAGGAAGGGATTTGCTTCTGGTCTCAGCCTCCCAGGGGTGTAATTGCTTGCACTGGAGAAACTCCCTCACAGCTGGGAAGCAAATGTGGAGGATTTTCCGTGCTGCTCTGGCTAGATCTAGTGGGTGGGGCAGGCTGTGGCAGGGTGGCTGGTGGAGCTGGGCAGCTGTGGGTGTGGCTGAGTAGGTGGGTGGTATGACTGTGCTGGGGGTGTGACAGGTTGGGAGGAGCTGGATCAGCTGTGGGGAGTGGCCCCGGGTGCCTGTGGGGCTCCCAGTGCCTGGGCCTGCAGCGGCCACGCCACTGCCTCCTCCCCTGCTTGAATCCCTGCCCAAGCCTGGTTGCCCATTCACAGACTTTTGAGGCTGCTTGCAGGGCTCTTCCTGTGCCAGCCTCCTATCAGCCACCTCCCAGTCCTGTCCCTGACGCCTGTGATAACACTGTTTGAACCTGTCAGTACCCTGTGAGTTTGCCCTTCACGTGCATGTGAGTGCAGCATGTGTTTGGGGGGAGGGCGACCTGCAGAGGGCACGGTCAGGAAGGACCCAGGCTGGAAATAGAATGTGAGCTGGGTGAGCGTTTGGGGATGTGGGGATCTGCCCCATTCACCCTGCAGCAGCATCACTCCAGAGGCCTAAAACTTTGGAGCCCAAAGATCTCTACCAACTATTGCAGGAAGGTCTTGGTGGCCACTGCATTTTCAGTGGCTACTTCTGTGCTTGTACCTACTGGTGCTCAATAAATGCAGAGTAAGGACTAGGGAACAGATCGTTTGCTTGTTCCCAACTTGCAGTGTGATCTCCAACATTTCGTTTTTTCCTGGAGCCCATTCTCTTGTTCTTTTCTGGTTTCAGCCTGACCTCCCTTCTCTCTTTCTGCACCAGCTATTAATTTGGGTATGTGGTTTGGACCAGTTCCTTCCTGAGCCTCAGTTTCCAAATCAATTGCTGGGTAATCATTTTATTAGGTTATCTTACCATGTGCCAAGCACTGAGCTCAGTGTTTGACACACATCTGTCTTTGCTTTGGTGGCAGCCCTGTGAGATAATTCAGTAGTATAAACCCTGTATTATAACGATGCAAACTGGGACTCAGAGAGGTTGAGAGATTTGCTTAAAGGTCACAGGACTAATAAGTAATGGAGCCATGATTCATGCCCAGGCACACTGGCTTCAGTCTGAGCCTATAACCGTGATGCCACCGCTTGGGTGAGAAAGTGTGATGCACGCTGTCCTTCCCAGGAGGTCTGCTGGCACACAGTAGGCACTAAGTTACATAGGCACCATGTGAGCTGGGTTAGTGGGCGCACTTTACTGTGAAAGGCACAGCTAGCTCAGTCTTTCTGCTTGCTGTCGGGGAGCTCCTGGAGCCCATCCGTTCATCTAGGGCCCAGGTGGGACCCCTTTCCTTGTCCCAGTCTCTCAACAACTTGCTTGCTCTGGAAGGTCCCTGTACTTCAGTCCCCTTTCTCTATGGGTCCTGGGGAGGACTGCAGGGAACCAGAGCATTTTTAGGTGGGGGGTGGGATAAGGAGTGACTTTCAACTCTTGAGCAGTGGCCACAGTTACCGTGGTATTTCCCGAAGTGCAGCATTGCCATGGCATCTCCATGGCAACCAGAGCATCTCATTCATTATCCCTAGCACCTTGGCAGAGAAAGCTGGGACCAGGGCTGGAAGAGTGCAGAGGCCTGCCTGAGGGCTGGGGTGCAGGGTGTCTGGGGTTCTTCCTCATGTTCCCACCTATCCCTAGCCAGGGTTTCCCTCCAAACTCTGGAGCTATCTACTCCTTGTGGGGTGTAGACTCAAATTTCAGCTCTGCCACTGACTTAACTGTGTGATTTTGGGCAAATGATTTAACCTTTCTGAGTCTCATTTTTATCAATTGTAAATGTGGATAATGATAGCGTTAGTTGTAAAGATTAAATGAGATGAGCCCAGTGCCTGGCTAAGAATGGTAGCAATATTAATATTGATGATAATTATAGTGGTGTTGTTGTTACTATTATTTTATATATATATATATATATATATATATATTTTTTTTTTTTTTTTTTTTTTTTTTTTTGAGACAGATCTTCAAGCTGTTGCCCTGGGTAGAGTGCTGTGGCATTACAGCTCACAGCAACCTCCAACTCCTGGGCTTAAGCAATTCTCTTGCCTCAGCCTCTGATGGAGCTGGGACACTGGGTTTCATGGAGGACTAAAATACCAGAGTCAGGAAGGAAATCTGATTAAGTCAAGATTTGGTGGTTTTCATGTGACTGTAGCAAGTCACTTCACCTCGGAGCCTTCCTTGCCTTGTCTGTAAATAACTAAAGCTGCTCATTCATTCATATCCTCAGTAAGGACCAACTTGTGGGAAAAGTGGGATCTTCACAATGAATCAGACTTGGTCTCTGCCCTGGAGAGGCACCCAGGCTTGCAGAGAGCGGGGAGAAAGGAAAGTGTTATTTGCTGAGGGCTTCTGTGTGCCAGGTGCCAGGCAGAGGTCAGTCAGTCCTGGTCTTGTGGGCAGCAGCAGATGGAGCCGTGTGTAGAGATGCCCCAGGTTTACTCCTCTCAGATCATCTGCTCAGGTGCACCCAGGGCCTGGGCAGGAAGCCAAGCAATGGGAGGAGGTTGGCTGTGAGGCTGTAGGGAGGGACAACGACTGACTTCGCAAACTGGAGGATGGCCGTGTGAGGGGGCCTCTCTGGTGAGGATGTGTGCCCAGCATCATCAGAACACGCCCTCTTTAAAGAGCAAGTTAGAAGTTCTGATTTCTACACAAAGTCTCCTGATTTTAAAATGTTTATAATGAATCCAAATTAAAGAAAAATGCCTTGCAAGCCGAAGAACATAATACACACACATCTGGGGTTTGTTTTGGCCGGAGGGTCCTGCACTATGATGTGGGGATGAGGCAAGAATCTGAGGAATGGGGCTGGGGGCAGGAGCGGGGTAGGGGTTGGAGATGACTTCAGAGGATGATGACTTGGGAACTGGGATCTTGAAGGATGAGTAAGTATCCCAAGGGAGTGGGGGAGGCATTCCAGGCAATGGGAACTTGATCAGCAAAGGCCCAGACGCTTGACTGAGATTGGTAACTGGCTGGGCGAGGCTGGAGTTCAGGGGAATGGCTGGTGATGTCAGCAAGGCCCAGCAAGCCAGGGTGGTGGGGGGCATTGAGGCCTTAGCCCCAGTTTTCCTTAAGGGTATGGTGGCCCCAAGGGGTTAGACGCCCCCTACCCCCTCAGTTCTTTATCCTTGAGCCTCAGGAGTTCTGTAGTACAGGCAGGTGTGGAGGGCCTTGAATGGCTGGTGACAGGCCTATGGTGGGTTGCGATGACGCTGTGCTGGAGGCCCCTCTTGCTGGTAAGCTGGGTGGTCAGCACTTTGTGTACAAAGCAACTGGCTCTCACTCCATGTTCTCTGGGGATTTTGCACTCTGTCTGGCCTGGGGTTTGCTATAGCCTTAATCCTAAATCTTATGGCTTCTAACTATGGATCCATCCATCTAGCTCCTAAGGAATGCCATGGCCTTCAAAGAAAGGGCTTTTTTTCAAGCTTGTGGTGAGGGGAGGAGGCAGCAGGCACACCTGCCTCAGCCCTTGCCCTTGCTCTGTGACAGGAGCCAGCATGCTCTCCCCTGCCTGACTCCTAGGCCTCCAGAGTCTTAGGGACCGATGAGCCAGAGGGAAGTGCTTTGTAAGTTAAGTTGTGAGTATGTTAAATAAGTGAGAAGGGGGCATAATACTAGCAGCTATGTGCCAGATGTGGTTCTGAGTGTTTCGTATATCAGCTCATTTAATTTTGATAAGTTTGAGAAGTATATGAAAAATTTCTGTTTTTTACAGGAAGCACAGAGAAGTTAAGTAACTTGCCCAAGATCACAAACTATTAGGTGGTGGGTTTGAAACAAGAAGCCACTGGGCTGGAGTCTGCACATGTAACTGATGGTGCCATTAATCTAGGATTTGAGGTCCATGGATAGGCTGGCAGAGGGCTCTGAACACCCACCTTGAAATTATTACATTTTCCAGTAGATGTGGGTATGTGTGTGTGCATTTTTTTTACATACTATCCTTCACTCACTGTGAGAAAAAGGCTTTTATTTTTTAGAACGGTGTAAGTTTGCAGCATTATTGAGAGAAGGTATGGAGATTTCCCATATGCCATCTTGCCTCCCCTTTATCACCATACCAGAATGGTACATTTGTCACAATTGTTCAACCTCCTTTGACACGTCATTATTGGCAAGAGTCCATAGTTTACATTCGGGTTCATTCTGGTGCTGTATGTTCTTTGGGTTTGGACAAATGTATGATAATATGTGTCCACCACTGTAGTGTCATAACAGAGTAGTTTCACTGCCAAAACATTTCTCTTTGCTCCACTGATTCATCCTCCCAACCCCCAACCTCTGGCAACCATATGTATTTTTTTTTAAATGTGCATATTTTTTATATCTGAAAAATCTTGTCAGACTCCCACAGGGGTCCATGACCCCCAGATGCCTGGGACTCTGTAGATTGCCATGTTAACATGCTAATAGGCTGGTAATGTGATAGTCGGAGGGCCAGTGACTGCAGTGAAGAGGAGTGGCTGGTGACCGCTCAGCTCCTCTTCACTAGGGTTTGGTGGCCAGCGTGGGGAGGGCCCCATCAGGACAGCGCTGCCTCCCCACCGCTGTGCTTCTGTCCTGGCCCCAGGCCGAGGGGTTGAGCCCGGCTGTGTCAGCAGGCTGCCTTATCAGTGGTAAATGGGACACGGAGCACCTTGGGCATAAGCAGGACCAGTCCCCTCTGCCTTCCTGGCTCTGGAAGAACACCTTTTTTGGTGCCATTTCCTCTAGGAAGCCTTTCCAGTCCTCCCTCACCCCCTCCAGAGAGGTTAAGTACCCCTCTGCTCTCCCAAATGCTTTTCCCTTCCCCCACTCCCACACTCATCCTCCCCCTACCCCCTTGCATTTTTTCTTGGCTGCTTCTCCTTCCCCAGGGTGTTGGTACACAGCGGGGACTAAAACGTAGAATATCAGAGCCCCCAGAAATCATCTGCCCTAAACCTCCCTCTAAAAGGCAGGAAGTGATGGTCGGTGTGCTTGAGGTCACACAGTGCCTCATAGCAGCTGGAACCAGACCTGCTGTCCCAGCCATCTCCTCATTTACCAGGCAAAAAGTGGAAAATGAAAATCACCCAGAGATAATCACTGTTAAGGCTTTTTTGTGTTTAGTTTCTAGCTTATGCACAAAAATAGTTAACAAAAAATGACCGTATGTACAAAGAGTTTTGTAAATGTTTTCTGCTTTAACAATATATATGGTAATATACTCCTTTGACATACTGTAAATGGCTGCCCAAGATCCCATCACAGACTTACATTATAGCATTTCTAAAGACAATCCCCTATTATGGGGCATTCACATTATAAACAGCACTGGGATTCATATTCTTGTGGGGAAATCTTTACACACTTCTGTAGTAACTACCCCTAGGATGAGTCCCTAGAAGTGCAGCTGTGGGGTCTGGGGTCTGCTGTACCCACACCAAACACACTGTTAGTCTTGGGGCTGGGAAGGATTTCAAAGATCTTTACCCTCAAGCTGGGACTTGAAGCCTTGAATCTCCCCCTGGCGGTCCCAGCCCAGGCTCTCAAACCTTCCATTCTGGTCCTGGGGAGTTCTCAGTAGCTTTGACTGACAGAAAGGTGTTCTGATTGCTGGAAACTCTCGTTCTCTGTGGCTGAGACTCGTGTTTAAGGGAGTTTGGAGGGCCATGCGTGGGCTTGCTGTTTGAGGTGAGGGAGTTAGGGCCTTTGTGAGGAGCATGTGGGTCTTCACCCGCTCCCTGCAGTGAGTTGAGGGCAGGCAACCTGACCTGGGTTGGGGCTTGGGCTGAGGGGGAAGGTTGAAACCCAGACTTCTAACTGTGGGGGTGAAGGCCCCATGCAGGGAGCCTCCCCTCCATCCCATGGCAAGTCCCATCCCATGGCAAGTCGGCAGTCTTTAGGCTGGCTGGTCACTTGCTATCTTGGGCTGCTGTGTACCTCTGTGGACCTGGACCCCCAGGATGAGAGAAGCCTGGTTGCATCAGGGGCTAACACAGCAGCTGCCATTTCTGAATGTTTCTTTTGCCATGCTCCTCAGACACGTCTATGCAGTTAGCCCTCTGCCACAGCCCTGTTCGGCAGGGGTGGTGATTGTATAGATGAGCTCACTGCTGCTCAGGAGGTGCGGTGACTCACCTGGGGCCCTCTCTGCCCCACAGCCCTGGCATGAATCCTGGCTTGGCTGCTTGTGCCAAAGACTCAGTCTCTTCACCTGTCAGATGGGGCTGCTGGGCTCATTCAGAGGGAGAAATGGATGAGAAAGTGGAGGATGGTGAGGACATGGTGTTTGGCAGTGGTTTAGATAGAATTCCACCTCCAGCTCTCAAACCTTGCAAGTGCTTATTGTTTCTCTTTGTCCTTCCTGCTTCTGGATTTTTCTTTGCCTAATCTTGGACTCTGATAATAACATCTGTTATTTGTAGATACTGGGTGCTAGGTACTGTTCAAAGTCATTTATAAAGATTGTTTCTATCCACTGTTAAATATCTAACCTCTTTTGAGATGGGCACTATTTGTTTGCCACATTTGATAAATAGGGAAACTGAGGCTTAGGGCAGTTAAAGAGCTTGTCTCACATCACGCAACTGGGTTGGGAAGCAGAACTTGGGTTAGGTTCTATGTGTGTTCAGTCAGCTGATCACACGCTGAAGCCCACCCTCTGACTCTCCTGTTCTCTCCACAGCCTTAGCCCTGTGGGCCCCATGGAGTGAGCATCATGCGACATCCCAAGGCCTGCCCAGGATCCTCTGGCCCACTGCCCAGACCCCCAAGGAGCCCCTGACGCCCTGGGGCACTTCTGCTCTGCACAGGACCACGAGGGGGTTTGCCATGGTGACATAAAGGGGCGCAGAGGAAGGAAGGAGTGTGACCAGCCTGCAGACTGCGCCCCTGGCTGGGAGGAAGGGCCAGGGGCCCAGATCCTCCCCTTCCACTGCCCACCAAGGGCCTCACTTCCCAGGTCTCTGTGAATTTCGTGGTCAGTGGACAATTCTTGTGTCTCCTTTGTGGGGCCTTGGGGTGCCCAGGGCAGGCTGGGCTCTGGTGGCCGAGGTTTTGGGGCCAGAATGCCTGCCCTGGCGTGCCTCCGGAGGTTGTGTCGGCATGTGTCCCCGCAGGCTGTCCTTTTTCTGCTGTTCATCTTCTGTCTGTTCAGCGTTTTTGTCTCAGCCTACTACCTATATGGCTGGAAGCGGGGCCTGGAGCCTTCGGCCGATGCCCCTGAGCCCGACTGTGGGGACCCGCCACCGGTGGCCCCGAGTCGCCTGCTGCCGCTCAAGCCTGTGCAGGCAGCCACCCCTTCCCGCACGGACCCATTGGTGCTGGTGTTTGTGGAGAGCCTCTACTCGCAACTGGGCCAGGAGGTGGTGGCCATCCTGGAGTCTAGCCGCTTTAAGTATCGAACAGAGATTGCGCCGGGCAAGGGTGACATGCCCACACTCACAGACAAGGGGCGTGGCCGCTTCGCCCTCATCATCTATGAGAACATCCTCAAGTACGTCAACCTGGACGCCTGGAACCGGGAGCTGCTGGACAAGTACTGTGTGGCCTACGGCGTGGGCATCATTGGCTTCTTCAAGGTACACAGGGAGCAGGCTCCCTGAGCAGTTCAGAGCCCCATCTCCACACTCGCAAGTTGGGTGCCTGACTTTTCTCATCTGTGAAATGGGTGTGATTATAGCAGCTACTTCCCTGGGTTGTTGGGAAGGTTATATGTTTGAGTGTGAGCCCATGGTGCCTGGTGCCTAGTGAGCGCTTTATAAGTATTAGGAGGACACTGTGCCGGGACTGCCTGCCACACAACATGGGGTCCAGCATAGTCAGGCACTTGCCTAAAGGGGCCCTTGGGGATGGATGCAAGGTTGGAGGGGCATGTTCTGCTAGGTGCCCCCAAACCTGTCATGGCAGTCCTCCCTAAGAAGGGCTTGTGTCCTGATTTTACAGATGAGCAGACCAGTGCTTAGAGGTGTTAGGTGATTAATTTGAGGCTATATAGCCTGTGTGTGGGGAAGCTGAGATTTGAATCCAGACCTAGGCGGTTTGGGCTATCCATCCCATGCTCATTCCTTTCGGCTATGGCCAGGTGTGGGGTTAATGCATCTCCTGACCCAGAGCCATTTTGCATTGGGAAAAAGGAGAGAGATACTACCTAGGTAATTGGGATGCTGCTCTGGGGTCTTCACTGAAAGGATGTTGTGGAAAGAGTCTGTCCTCAAGGAGGGGAGGTTGGGAACAGTAGATGGGAGGGACCCAGAGGCTGTGGTCAGAGAATGTCACCTGCGAGAGGAAAGCAGGTGCTAGTTGGAACTCTATCTAGTTGGTTGCTCTGGAGAGCATTTGCTCCTTCATTCAACAAATATTTACTGAAATACATTTCAGTGTTTCAGGTGCTTTGCTGTGCTCGGCACTGGGGTCAGAGGGATGATGGTGATGGATAAATTCCCTGCTCTTGTGGAGCTGGCATCAATGCAGTGGGAGTGGGCTGGGTGACAGTCAGCGAACAAATAAACATAGGATGTGGCAGGTGGTGATTAATACAAAAAGACACAAAGCAGGGGAAGGGCACGGGGTACTGGGTGTGGGAGTTAGACACTATTTTTGATAGAACAAGCCAGGGAAGGGTCTTTGTTAAATGACCCAAAGGAAGAGGGGGTGGGAGGGAGCCCAGTGGCTCTTCCTATGAAGAAATAGGAAGTGCACAGGTCCTAAAGCAGCCTCTTGGCACGAGTGAGGAGAGAATGAGTAGGACATGCGTAGGGGTGGCTGTGCCCTCTGTGGGTGCCCACTCATGCTGAACACTCAGGGCTCACTTGTGCACTGGGCCCTGTGTTCAGTGCTGGGAGGGGCCGCTCCAGTGAAGGGTTTCTCCCAGCATGTCGTTTCATGCCCTAATACAGCAGGAAGCTCTGCCACTGAAAAGGTACTGTGAACCTAGAAACTGAAGGCCCTTAGAAGTCCTGCAATAGAGCAGCCCGTTTAGATTTGTTCCCCAACTGGCTTGATCACAAAACCCTTTCTTTCACAGAGCACCCTCAGGGGAATGCTGGCCTGGTTTATGGCTTCATAGTGGCATCAAGGCAGACTGTCTCATTATCTGTTTTTCTCTTTTTCTCCTGGATTCTATACTCTTTTGTGCCATGAACTTCATTAAACTTGATTCAGAGCCCCAGGCCTGGAAAATGTCAGGATGGCCGACGTTTATTGAGTGTTCATTCGGTGCCGTGCACTGTCTACATGCTTTATATGAGTTAACTCACTTCATGCCAATAAACGATCCTGCATGGCAGGTGGCTAGCTTCCTAAGAGGCTAAGAAATGTGCCTAAGCCCACACCTCTGATAGTACAGATCTGTGCTTTGAACCCAGGCAGTCTGGCTCCAGAGGCCTTAGTCTTTACCACTGTGTGATGAGTCCCAGAGCCTCATATACCATTTACTTAAGGGAGACCTCACTAGAGACCGCACACAGTGCACAGTGCTCCACAGTGAGCTGCGGTCATCGGGCACAGTTGGTACAATGAGGATTTGGCCCTATCTAGCCCCCTTTCCTTGCTCTACAGGTGAATAGGAGACCCAGGAAGGGTAGGGGTATGCTCAGTGTCTCACTCTGGGGTCAGTGGCTATTGCAGGACTTTGTCCTCTTCCTACCCTGTTGCATAAGACAAGACTTGTCCTTGGTTTTGAGCAGCAGCCTGTGATTTTCTGTTCAAATGCCTACCCTCTGGCTCAGCGCCTGAGGTACAGTGGTTACGTCACCAGCCACATGCACCAAGGCTAGCAGGTTCGAACCCAGCCTGGGCCAGCTAAACAACAATGACAACTACAACAAAAAACAAAACAAAATAGCTGGGCATTGTGGCGGGCACCTGTAGTACCAGCTACTTGGGAGGCTGAGGCAAGAGAATTGCTTAAGCCCAAGAATTGGAGGTTGCTGTGACCTGTGACACCATGGCACTCAAGGACGACATAGTGAGACTCTGTCTCAAAAAAAAAAAAAAAAAAGGCCTGCCCCCTGGTGTTGAAGGCGCATCTTTGGGCTCTTTCGGCAAGACCAGCTCTGGCACTGTGTATAGGGCTTGCCAAATGGGGAATGTTTGTGGACTCCAGGGATCTGCAGGTTCTCATTTTCCAGTTCTCACTGGCACTAGATTCCCAGGACAATGTGAGAGCAAGGGCTCAAAAGTCCAGAAAGGTTCAAATCTTCCTGACACTTAGAAGTAGAGTGACTTGTGCTTGCTTCGGCAGCACATATACTAAAATTGGAACGATACAGAGAAGATTAGCACGGCCCCTGCGCAAGGATGACACGCAAATTCGTGAAGCGTTCTATATTTAAAAAAAAAAAAAAAAAGAAGAAGTAGAGTGACTTTGAGCAGGATACTCAACACATCTGTAAATGGGGCTGCTTGTAACCCCTGCCTGCCTGGGCTGTGTCGAAGATAAGACAGTAGTTATGAAGCACTAAGCCAGTACCTGAGACCACATGAGAGATGGCAGCCATCATATTTTGTCATCTCCAAGGTCAGCAAATGCCTCGGTGGTAGAGCACCTTGTCTGTCTGGTGGCCCTGACCAATGTGTGACCCTGTGAGGTCCTGGAGGGAAGAATTGTGTCTTCCTCACCTGGAGCCTCAGTTGTTGGGACTGTCACATCTCAACCTTGTAACTACAGGTGCTCTGGGGCACACCTGGCAGAGGTCTAGTAGAGGCTACCTGGCCTCTTTCATTGAGCACTCACTGTGTGCTAGACACTGAGCTTGTTGCTTTTCAGACACAATTATGTTTAATTCTCACAACTACCCCATGAAGTTGGTACTTTATTTTTAGGTAAGTCCCTGAGGCTCAGAAAGTTAAATGGCTTTTCCAGAATGACATACCTTCTGGTTGAGTACTCCTTATCTAAAATACTTGGGACCAGGGCAGCACCTGTGGCTCAGTGGGTAGGGCGCCGGCCCCATATAGAGAGGGTGGCAGGTTCAGATCCGCCCTGACCAAACTGCAAACAAAAAAAAAAGCCAGGTGTCATGGCGGGCGCCTGTAGTCCCAGCTACTCAGGAGGCTGAGGCAAGACAATCACCTAGCCCCAGGAGTTGGAGGTTGCTGTGAGCTGTGACACCACGGTACTCTACCGAGGGCAGCAAAGTGAGACTCTGTCACTAAAAAAAAAATAAAAAATAAAAATACTTGGGACCAGAAGAATTTTGGAATGTTTGCATTCTGCTTACCAGTTGAGTGTCCCTAATCTGAAAATCCAAAATCTGAAATGCTCCAGTGGGCATTTCCTTTGAGCCATATTGGTGCTCAAAAGTTTTGGATTTGGGAGCAATTTGGATTTTGAGATTAGGGGTACTCAACCTGTAGTAGGTCGAGCTTCTTGCTCCTAACCCAACTGCAGGAGATAAAGTGAGAGCAAACTGACTGATGGGCAGCCTGAGGCCCAGAGAGGAGATGTGGGGTCCCCAAAGTCATCCAGCTAGTTAATAGTGAAGTCTGTGCTAGGTGAGATTTCTATCTCCCCATTCCCAAATCAGGGCTCTTTCTTCCTCTGCCTGGGTGACTTCATTGGAAGGTTTGGTGTCTCCTGAGGAGCTTCTCAGGGGTGCGGAATGGGAGGGACTTCCACTCCGAGCATGTCTCTGCCCCTCCTCGGGTGAGGCCTACAGGCTGACCTCTGCAAAGCCAGGGCTCCCCACTCCCTCCCTGGTTGGGGTGGGCCATCAGTGACTTGGCTTTCTCCCTTCCTTGGTGGCTGGGCAGCTGGCTAGGCTGTCAATGTCTGGCAATCAGCTCAGGGTCGGGGCTTTGAAATGGGATCCCTCAGCACCCATGGCCAGTGTGACATCTAAGGCCTTAGCAGGTGATGGGCAGGACCTGAAATGTCTCTGGCCCCCACTACTTTTGCCACTTTGTAGCCTAAGCAGTTCCCATCCTTGGCCAGTGCTGGCTTGGGGTCATGGGATGCCTGGAGCTAAGGGAGGTAGCTTCTTTTTTTTTTTTTTTTTTTTTTAATTTTTTTTTATTGTTGGTGATTCATTGAGGGTACAAGAAACCAGTTTACACTGATTGCATTTGTTAGGTAAAGTCCCTCTTAGAATTGTGTCTTACCCCCAAAAGGTGCGTCACACAACAAGCCCCTACCCAGAGCTTCTAAGGGTCAAGCTCTGTACTGGGGCTCACCTCAAGGCTGGTAGGGACAGGGTGGGGAGTTGACAAATACTCCTGTGTTGGGAGAATAATGTGTAGTTATTATACTTTACAAGATCCTGTACAGCCTCTCTGGGGGATAGAAAAAGCACTCCTGCATGGAAAGCAGTAACAGGCACCCTTCCAGACAGGTGCAGCTCTGCAGCAGGGCACAAGGCTCAGCTGAGATTTTAACCCTACTCACCTTTCAGCTGCATGCCCTTGTACAGTGCTTCCCTAAGTAGCTCTCCTTTGGGCCCTGCACTTGACCCTGTCTCCCTCTACTAGCTCATTATGTGCCCTTCATCTACTCTTGCTTTGCTCTACTCCATAGGCCTCTTTTAAAAATGCAAATTGGAACCTGTCAAGCCAGGCTTCAGAACCCTTTGATGAAATCTTTGATGGCTTCCTGCTGCCACATCAAGCTTCCAGGGTCCTGCAGGTCTGCCCCAGCTGACCATTTTGCCTCATTTCCTCCTTTCCCCCTTTATCAGTCTGCTAGCTTCTTGCTATTCCTTGATCATGTTGAGGCCTCTCCTTCCATAGGGTCTTTGCACTTGGAACTTGGTCCCTCCCTTTTCCCTAGTTGATGCTTACTTGTTCTTTAAACATTAGCTCAAAAGTCCTAGGTACAGGGTGGTGCCTGTAGCTCAAAGGAGTAGGGCGCCGGTCCCATATGCCAGAGGTGGCGGGTTCAAACCCAGCCCTGGCCAAAAACTGCAAAAAAAAAAAAAAAAGAAAAAGAAAAGAAAAAGTCCCAGGTACATTCATTTGCCTCCTGAGCCAACTGACTGTACCCAGTAATCTATTCTTTTTTTTTGAGACAGAGCCTCAAGCTATTGCCCTGGGTAGAGTGCTGTGGCGTCACAGCTCATAGCAACCTCCAAGTCTTGGGCTTAAGCGATTCTCTTGCCTCAGCCTCAGTAGCTGGGACTACAGGTGCCCGCCATAATGCCTGGCTATTTTTTGGTGGCAGTTGTCATTGTTGTTTGGCAGGTCCGGGCTGGATTTGAACATGCCAGCTCTATGGTATATGTGGCTGGCGCCTTGGCCGCTTCAGTTACAGGCGCCGAGCCTAATCTACTCTTCTATAGCTGTGAAACTGTGTAGTGTATGCTATGTTGAAGTTTTATGTTTATTCCTGTGATTTTCATGGTTGCCTCTCTTCCTTGCTTGACTGTAAGGTTCATGAGGACACAGGCCTTATCAGTTTTTTCTCACTGTCAATGACACTTAATACAATGTCTGGCACAGTGAACAGTTGTGGAATGAACAGGTGAAACCTATATTGAACAGTTACCATGAGCCAGGTACTGGGAACCTATCTGTTCCTCTTTTATTCTTTTAGAAAGTTCAGTTATTCATTAAGCTGTATGTGTTCACAGTGAGTACCACGTTTGTGGTGGGCACAAAGAGTCCAAAAATAGAAACAGAGTCCCTGTCCTCAAGGGGTTACAGGCTGGTGTGAGAGAGACCTTGAACAGAAGATGTAGCTTGTATGAAGCTTTAGAGTGGTCACAGGAAAGCCAGTGCAGAGAAGAGGGCACATAGGGCTGCGCCCGTGGCTTCAAAGAGTAGGGTGCCGGCCCCATATACCAGAGGTGGCAGGTTCAAACCCAGCCCCAGCCAAAAACTGCAACAACAACAACAAAAAAGGCACGTGCGTTGAGTTTTAAAGAATGATCAAGAGTTTGCTAGGCCAAGATGACAGAATGGAATTGGCACAAGGACAAATTGTACCATTTCCAGAGGCATGTGGCTGGGAAGATGAGGAAGGGGATGGAGGGCATGAAGAAACAGGGGCTGTAAGCCTAGGGAAGAGGAACTTCGTAGCTTCCACTGGTGGGCTGTCGGCACTGTCTACAGATCTCCAGGGAGCTGGGCAGCAGCGGGCCCAGGGAAGAGAAGGGAAGCAGAGATCACCATGGCCAGCGATGACTGGATGAGTATGGGAGCTGAACTCCTATGAGGGAGTGGCCTTGGGGGTTCTAGGAAAATATGGGGGATTGGGATGCTACGGGGCTCCCCTACCCCCTGGCGACACTTCCCCTTTGATCTTCTATGTTGGCATCCACATTAAGATTTCTTCTGAAGAAACGATTGCATGGCCAAAGCCAGCTGGGCAACCCTGATGGTTAGGTATGTGGACATTAGACCTGTGTGCGAGCCATGGTTCCTCATGACCACTGTGCTCCCAAGGGCAGCACTCCCTCCAAGCTTCTGTTTCCTCACTGTGAATTGGGATAACCAGGCTGATGTGAAGACTGAATGAGTAATTGATCATGCCACCGGTCCTTCTAAGTACTTTGCCAGCATTAATACTGATCATCCTCCACCACCCTAGAGGTATTTACTATTCTTAGCCACATTTTACAGCAGAGGAAACTGAGGCACAGAGAGGCAACATAACTTGTTCAAAGCTAAGCAGTCTGGCAGAGTCCCTGCTCTGAACTGCTAGACTTTCCTCTGTGATTTAGCCTCTCCAGGCCTCAGTCTCCTTGTCTATAAAATGGGTACGATGGCCGCACCTCTGTCATGGGGTCACTGGGAGGATTGACGGCATTCTTGCACCCAAAGTGCACGGAATCCAGTGCCAGGCTTTGGTAAGTGAGTCATGTGTGGTCGCCAGTGTATTATTGTTGGAGGAGGGAACACTGGGCCCTCCATGGTGAGCCAGCCCTCCACAAATGTTGGTGGAAATTGCTGATTTTGCTGTTACTGGTCTACTTGTGAGATTCTGCATCCCCCAGGCTTCCTGATCTGATGTCTCTTTCCCCTCCCCACCCCTGCCACCCAACCCTGGCTGCAGGCCAACGAGAACAGCCTGCTGAGTGCGCAGCTCAAGGGCTTTCCCTTGTTCTTGCATTCAAACCTGGGCCTGAAGGACTGCAGCATCAACCCCAAGTCCCCACTGCTCTATGTGACGCGGCCCAGCGAGGTGGAGAAGGGGGTGCTGCCCGGGGAGGACTGGACCGTGTTCCAGTCAAACCACTCCACCTACGAGCCGGTGCTGCTGGCCAAGACACGCTCGTCCGAGTCCATCCCGCACCTGGGCGCGGACGCCGGCCTACACGCTGCACTGCACGCCACTGTGGTCCAGGACCTGGGCCTGCATGACGGCATCCAGCGCGTGCTGTTTGGCAACAACCTCAACTTCTGGCTGCACAAGCTCGTCTTTGTTGATGCTGTGGCCTTCCTCACGGGGAAGCGCCTCTCTTTGCCTTTGGATCGCTACATCCTGGTGGACATTGATGACATCTTCGTGGGCAAGGAGGGCACACGCATGAAGGTGGAGGATGTGAAGGTATGGCTGGGGGGTGCCAGCCCAGGTACGGCAAGGCCATCTTGACTTTGTCTGATCTGTATCTCCCCTGTGCAGTTAGTTATTTAAAGTACAGTCCCACCCCCACTCTCTACCCCAGCCAGTTGGTTTTTATTAATTGTCTTGTTAGAAACAAGTGTTATGGCTCAGGGCCTGTGGCTCAACGGGCTAAGGCGCCAGCCATGTACACCTGAGCTGGTGGGTTCGAATCCAGCCCGGGCCCGCCAAACAACAATGACAGCTGCAACCAAAAAATGGCCGGGCATTGTAGCGGGCACCTGTGATCCCAGCTACTTGAGAGGCAGAGGCAGGAGACTCGCTTAAGCCCAGGAATTAGAGGTTGCTGTGAGCTGTGATGCCACGGCACTCTATCCAGGGTGACAGCTTGAGGCTCTGTCTCAAAAAAAAAAAAAAAAAAAAAAAAAGAAGCAAGTGTTATTTAACATTTTATTTAATCACATGTATTGACTATAGAGGAATTTTACACCTAGAAGGCAGAGTTCAGGTGTCAGTCTATGGAAGAGGAGACCCAGTCGCTGAAACACAAAGATAAGAGCCTTGTGGTGTTACTTATCCACCTTTTAATTTAGATGTAATTTTTAACTCTTAAAAATGTTTATGGCTGGGCACAGTGGCTTATACCTGTAACCCCAGCACTTATGGAATGATCCTCTCAACGGTGGGAGGATCTCTTGAGGCGAGGAGTTCAAGACCAGCCTGGGTAAGATAGTGAAACCCTAACACAACAAAAAAAAAAAAAAAAAAAAAAAAAATTAGCTAGACTTAATCCCAGCTACGGGGGAGACTGAGCCAGGAGGATCCCTCATGCCCAGGAGTTTAAGGTTACAGTGAGGTATGATTACACCACTGCATTGCAGCCTAGGAGACAGAGTAAGAACTTGTCTCTAAAAAAAGAAAAAGAAAAAGTTTATGTCAGAGCTCCTACAAGACTCTTAAAACAAGAAAGAGAGCTGAGATTGGACATCACACATGTTTTAACTAAGGTATATATGGATAGTAGAATGCATGTGTCTAATTCAAAAAGTGTTTACCAAACAAAACTATATGGAATAGCATATTGCAAACATTTTATACACATGTGAACTATCACTGTGAAAGGGAAGTCTACAAATTAAGACTATTAAGCAATCTTTAAACTACAGTTTCCATCTATTCAGTGTTTTACTTAAAGTTATTTGCAACAGAGACGGCATCCTAGTGTAAATGGGAAATCAGGATCAGTCACCATAAATAGAGGGCAACCATAACAATAAATCCAGTGAAAACAAAACAGGAGGATTAAATTCTAGAGACTCTGCTGCCTGCTGATAGCCTGTCCTCTCTTATGGGAGATTAGCAAGTGTTAGAAACATATTAGCACCAAACCAAGACTTCTCTTTGATGTTGGTAGGAGGCTTTAAAAAAGGACATATAAGAGGTAAGCTTTTCTCTCTGAGTTATTCAGGCCTGCTGGTGCTGTGTTCTCTATCCACCTAAAATCACTGGTAGGACTTGGACATGGGGGCTGGAAGGAAGGTCCGGGTGGTGTTCATTGCCCTGCCTTTGTGAGGAGTGAGTTCTCTGCTCTTCCTTAGACTTCCAGAGGAAAAGAGCAGAGCAAGGAGAAGACACTGGCCAGGGAGTCAAGACCTAATTTGAGTCAAGTCCCAATTTGACCTTGATTGACTAGGTGACTTGGGCAAGTCCCTTTCCATGTCTGAACCTCAGCTGTAAAATGATAGCGTACAAGGGAGGTTTTTAGTCTTTCCTGGTGCCCACAGGTTTCCCAGGGGTGCCTGGCTAGCTTAGTGGGATTTAGGGGGGTGTTTAGACAGCCAGGCCCAGTCTTCCGGTCTCAGTCGGACAGGGCAGTGTCGCTTTAGTCTGCTTTCATGTACCGTGTTTCCTCCTGAGATTTCATTCCCTCCCAGGGCTTTCCTGTTTAAATAAAATTTTAGCCTTCTAGGTCTGTCTTCGTGCAATGCCATGACTTATCCCTGGAAAAGTAGATTGCTGTGTTTTCTCCTGACAGAACCTAGGTCTTTACTGCCTATATGGGAAGAGTCCAGGTGGGACTGTGATCTGGAGTTGGCCCCATGAGGAAATTAGACTGCCAGACTTACTCTATCCCATGTGAACCCTGGATTGCCTTCTTTGGTTCTTTATTTTATCCATTAAAACAATTTTTTTTTCTTTTCTATTTTGGTAGAGATGGGGTCTCACTCTTGTTTAGGCTGGTCTCCAACTCCTGAGCTCAAGCAATTCACTTGTTTCGGCCTCCTAGAGTGCTAGGATTACAGGTGTGAGCCACTGCGCCTGCCTTCCCCATTTTTTAAAATGTGAGGAATGATAGCAGTTTGGAGCCATTTCTGTAGAAGAATATAAATAGAATCTACAAATAGAAACATAGAATGCAAGTACAAAAATGTAAACCGAAGCACCCTTTACTGTGCACTCAGTCAGTTCAGACTGCAAAGGGCTGCTCCAGCCACAATCTCCTGTGCCTTAAACATCATTGTGAGTCAGAAAGAACAGAGTGTTTTCCTTTTTAATTCCAAGAACAGACTACAACTGAGCCCTTCTCTCAGTTGTGAATGTCACTTCATTAGCTTGTGCAGTGCTGGCTATATGGTGCGATTTGATTAATACCAACAGCAGCCGCTTGTTCAAGGTTTGGTGAGCACCAGGCCCCATACTCAGCCCTCTCTGTGCTTTGCCCCACTTGGTCCTTACAGCAGCCTTGGCAGTTGCATATTGTTATGATTCTCATTTTACAGAGGAGAGCACTGAGGAGAGCAAGCAAGTAACTTGCTCAGGCCACACAACTGGAGCATGCATGTTCCCTAGCCAGTGTGTGGCCAGGACTTTCAGTTTGTGGAGTATCCTGATAGCAGGCTCTTACAGATTTCTTAGCAGCTTTATGAATTGGGCAGTCTTAACCCCAGAGTACAACTGTCTGTTTGTTCCACAAGTGTCAACATCCCTTCATTGACTTGCAAAGTGCTGGGTGTGCTGTACACGGGAGCATTGTGTTGCCGGACATGCAGTACATCCTTCGAAAGGTCATGATCCTTTGACCTCAGCCTTGCATTCCACCAGCAGGGAGAAATTCTCTGCATTTGACAGATGAAGACAGAGGCTCACAGTGGCGGTGACCACAGATATAGCAATGGCCACTATTTTTCTTCACTTACCAAATGTTAAGCAGTTTTATATGGAGTAACTCATTTAATTCTCCCAAGAGCCCCAAGAGGGAAATAATTATCATCCTTATTTTACACTTGAGGAAACCGAGGTTTAGAGAACCTTTTTCATGGACTTGTGGCAGAACCAGGCTGGGGTCTAGGTTTCCTCTTGCCAGAGGCCCAGTGGAAGAGGTGGTGCCGGGCTGGCTTCACAGGACTATGACCTATGTCGTCACCTGGCCCTGTGCTCAGAAGGGCTCATGTGTGGACTAATGCTCTGCTGTTGCCTTCTTAACAGTCTTCATAATTTTTAAACACGGGCTCCAAAGTTTCATTTTTCACTGACTCCTGGCCTTGTAGCTGGCCCTTTACAGCAGCAAAGTGCTTCCTGGGCCTTCAGTGGGAGCAGCAGGGAGCTCCGGGCCACCCTCCTCTCCCTGCACTCTCTCCTTTCTCCTTTGTCTACCCTAGGCCCTGTTTGATACGCAGAATGAGCTACGCACGCACATCCCAAACTTCACCTTCAACCTGGGCTACTCAGGGAAATTCTTCCACACAGGTAGGTGGGCCTGCCCCTGCCTCACTAGCGATTCCCAGGGGCTCCTCAAAGCACAGTGTCATGACGGTAGAAGGTGGGCTGTCAGCCTACATTGGGAGATTTTCCTCCTTCGGCCCTGCAGAGCTAACAGCCGATGAGAGCAGTCGCAGCCCTAGGTGGAGGCCACTGGGGGTAAGGCGACTGCAGTCAGCAGCCGTAACAATAGTGGTTTCCACTGATTCCTCCCTGGCCTTCCAGGCTGTCCCAGGAGTCCTTCTTGTCTCTTTCTTACTCCCCACATTTTAAAATTATTTATATTATTTCTTCCTATAAAGGAAACTGCCTGAATTTTAAAAACATCACAGAAACATATAGCACAGAAAGTGAAGATACTTTGTATTTCTACCTACCCCAGGATGATGAGTGACCTGAATTTACTTTAGAATCAGAGGGTTGAGGATGAGGGCTGTAGGTTGCTTGGTTCATGCCTTACTTCCTCTCTTGGGCTCTCAGGTTACTGATCTGCTGCCCTTTAGGGACTGTGTGGAAGGGAACAGCCCCTGAGTCGGTCATTTGCAGTGGTCATTCCTTCTGCTCAGGCCATAGTGAGGACAGCCTCTCTTGAGTTCTAGGCAAAACTGTTTTAGTGAGCAATTCAGGGGATGGGGGATATGCAACATAGCCCCCAAGCTGAATAGGAGAGCTCCAGTGCAGCCTATTTGCATTTTTATATTCATAGCCCTTAATATATCAGAGGTGGTTATAGTGATATATATGGTGAGTGGGCTGCCAGGAGGGAGGGAGGTGGCAAACCCGTGGGGGTTTGTGCACATATGCGTGTACACCTAAGCATCCTATCTCCATACAGAGAGCCTCTACGAATCAGTAGGTAGGAGACAAAACGACCCAGGTTGGGTCATCAGAAAAAGATCAGAGCAGACACTTCAGGGGTGGGAGAAGCCCTTGAGATTGCCAACTCTGAACCCTGTGTTGTACAGATGGGGCCCAAGGGCCCAGAGAGGAGAAGGTCTTAGCTAAGGCCCCTCACTGAGTAAAGGGCATGCTCTAGACTAGAATCCAGGGCTCGCTGGGGCTCTGTCTGCTTGCGTGCTATGGCTCGATGACTCTTCTGGGCACGTGCTCCCACCCCTGGTTACAGGCCCACAGTAGGGGGCCTCACGGCCCCGTTGGCTGGGCTGAGCTGCCTGTGCTGGGCCACAGGTACTGATGCTGAGGATGCTGGGGACGACCTGCTGCTGTCGTATGTGAAGGAGTTCTGGTGGTTCCCCCACATGTGGAGCCATATGCAGCCCCACCTTTTCCACAACCAGTCTGTGCTGGCCGAGCAGATGGCCCTGAACAAGAAGTTCGCTGTCGTGAGTAAGATTCCCTACAGGGCAGAGCCGGGCGGGCTAGGGGCTGTGCTGGGGGTCTGGACTGCTAGCCTCTCGCTGCTTTCACAGTTTGCTCTGACAGATTTTTACTAACATCTCTGTGCCAGGGCCCCGGGAAAGCTGCATTTATAGCCATTTTCTCCTCGAAGCCTCAAGAGAATAGCCCCACTTTACAGAGGCACACCAGTCCTAAGAAGTCCAGTCAGGACTTAATCCCAGGCCTGTTTGTCTCTTGAGATCACACCCTTACTAAATGGGAGGCTCCGGGAAGCTGGAATAGTGCTTGATGAGGACTGAGCCCTGGGTGCAAGGTAGGTTAGCCTAGGCCCACCAGCCGAGTGGAGGCAAGAGCAGGCAGGAAAAGGCCTTGTCCTTGTCCCTCACTACTGGGTGCTAGTCCTCTGCACTGGGGCAAGAAGAAGGAGAACTGGGTTCTAACCCCCACTTTGCCAGTCTGAGATTCTGGGCACATCTCTTTCCCTCCTAGGCCTCAGCTTTCTCATCTGTACCATGAGGCCTTGGACCAGCTGCCCAGCATCTGGCCTCTGATTTCTCTCTCCCATTCTACAAGGGGGACTAAGGCCTAAGGGGAAGGACCCCCATGCTCACCCTGCCCTGGTCGTCCTCTCCCCAGGAGCACGGCATTCCCACAGACATGGGGTATGCGGTGGCGCCCCATCACTCGGGTGTGTACCCTGTGCACGTACAGCTATATGAGGCCTGGAAGCAGGTGTGGAGCATCCGCGTGACCAGCACGGAGGAGTACCCCCACCTGAAGCCGGCCCGCTACCGTCGTGGATTCATCCACAACGGCATCATGGTGAGGGGGCCCAGGCAGCCCTGGAGGTGGGAAAGTGGTGGCCTACCTGTAGAGTGTGTGTGTATGCGTGTGGGTGTGCACGGGCACCCATGCACCGTCGTGAGAAGCGGGGCTTTGGTTGGCTGGCTTGGGGGCTCCAGGCCAGTTTCTGCTACCTCCTCTGGCACCTGTGGCTATCCTCCGCAGGAAAGGTGGGTTGCGGGTCTGGCCCCTTTCATGAGCTCCTTCTTAGTTTTTTTGACAGGGGATCGAGGAGTGAGCATTCTTGAAAGGGGTTTCTGATGAGGATGGAGGGCAAGGCTCTGCTACATTCATTTGCTCATTGAAAGATACTTCTTGAGCTGCTGCTATGCATCTGTCCATCTTCTAGGCACTGGAAGTTCCTGCCTTTGCAGATCTGACATGCTAGTGGCAGGAGACATGTGTAAAGTATATAATGGCCAGATGGTGATAAGTGTCATGTGGAAAGGTCAGCAGGGAAGGGAGATAAGGAGTGTAGGTTAGAGGAAGAGCTATGTTGTGTTTTTTTAGAAGCAGGGTCTTGCTCTGTCACCCAGGTTAGAGAGTAGTGGTGTGATCACAGTTCACAGAAGCCTCCTGGCCTCAAGCGATCCTCCCACTTTGGCCTCTCCCAGAGTGTGGAGATTACTGGCATGAGCTACCTCGCCCAGCCAGGAGAAGCCATTTTAAGTGAGGTGGTTAGGAGGGCCTTTGTGTGCAGAGAGCCATGCTGTTATATAAGGAAGAGCATCCGAGGCAGACGGTCCTGGGTGTGTTCAGGGGCCAGTGAGAAGGTCAGTATGGCCTGGGGGCTTGGGGTAGTGAGCAAGTGGAGGTGGGTAGACGAGGACTGAGGGGTGATGTGCCAGATTGTTAGGGCCATGTAAGGCCAGCCAGTGGATGGACTTCAGCTTTGAGTCTGAGATGGGAGAATTTTGAATGGAGCACGATCTGACTTGTCTTTTAAAAAGATTTCCATCTTTCCAGCTGTTTTTTGAGCAGTCACTGTTGGGGACAAAAGCCAAAGCTGGGGACCAGTGAGGAAGTATTATAGTCTTCCAGATAGGAAGTGGCAGTGGCTTGGACCCGGTCACAGTTTTGGGATGTGGTCATGTTCTGGACTTAGATTAGTTAGATACAGTGAGTTAGTTGAGGGGTAGGGTGTAGGGGAGAGAGAGAAGTCGAGGGTGACTTTAAGGATTTTAGCCCAGGGTGCTGGAAGGATGAGTTGTTCTCGGTTGGATAGGAAACTGTGGGAAGGCAAGGTTTATGCCTTCATCTGTCCTTCCATCCACCCACCCACAGACCACCTCAATACTGGGCACTCGTGTGAGCTTTGGGGATGAGGTAGTGACAAGGCAGACTTGTTCCCTCCTCCCTCAGAGTCCACGGTTTCGTGAGGGAAGACAGACAATAAAAATACTAAGACAGAGTGTGACCACAAGGGCCATTAGGCAAGGTTCTAATGCTGTGAGGGGGCTTGCAAGGAGCAACCAGGAGCTATAGAGAGGACCAACGATTCTTGCTGCAACATTTCCAGAAACTTTCCCCTTCTGCTACTTTTAGGCCTGCTCATTTTGTGCAGAGAATAGCAGTGAAGTTTGTAAAATAGGAAGGGTCTGTGGTTTGCCTGGGGGAATGTTGCAGGCTCTCTTGCAGGAGAGTTTTTGAGGGCTGTGTGGCCACGTGGAGGCTGCCTTTCTGAGGAGACACCCTGGCCCTCCTCCTAAGGAAGGGTCCTCCCACTCCCGCCCATGCCTGGAGATGCCAGAGCTCCTCTCACCCACCCTATCCCCAGGTCCTCCCACGGCAGACCTGTGGCCTCTTCACACACACCATCTTCTACAACGAGTACCCTGGTGGCTCCAGTGAGCTGGATAAGATCATCAATGGGGGCGAACTCTTCCTCACTGTGCTCCTCAATCCTGTGAGTGCTCCCTAGCATGTCTGGTGGTGCAGAGGGATTGCTGGACAGCCGGTCTGTGGCCGATGCAGCTTTCCAGGAGTCAGGAAAGGGTGGAGAGGCACCACTGAGGGCCTGGTGGTTGGGAGACCTGCTCTCCAGCCCGGGCTTTGTTCTGCCTCTGCTGTGTGACCTTGGCTAAAGAATCTGAGCTTGCTTTTTAAATTTTAATACAAAAGTATGAGCATGTTTCCTTCTAGTCTTTGTGTGTACATGCGTGCATGTGTAGCTACTACTGCACACATAGGCACAGACGTGCACATGTATGTATTTTACTCTGCATTTGAGCCTTCTGGGCCTCTTTTTCCTTACCTGTGAAATGGAACTAATCATCCATACTTTATTAATACTAAGTATCAAATGGTGGTGTTTATTTAGCTTTATGGGCTGAGTATTTCTTATTTTGCATACTCCCCCCCCCAATTTATAAAATAAAACACAAACAGCTTCCATGTCAAGTCAAGCCCAAGCCCATGCAACGAGTCTGTTCGTGGCCCAGGATACCTCACACTGGTCTTTGGGCAGCCCTGTTAGCTGAGGCAGGGTCAGAAGGGTCAGAGGTGAGGGGAGGGTGGCTCAGATGACCAGCCCCTGCCATTGTCCTCCCCTCCCCTGGAGCAGATCAGCATCTTCATGACACACCTGTCCAACTACGGGAATGACCGCCTAGGCCTGTACACCTTTAAGCACCTGGTGCGCTTCCTGCATTCCTGGACCAACCTCCGGCTGCAGACGCTGCCCCCTGTGCACCTGGCCCAGAAGTACTTCCAGATCTTCTCTGAGGAAAAGGATCCGCTCTGGCAGGTGAGGGACTGGGCAGCCTGGGCACCTCACTGCAGGGGTGGAAAGCCCACTGCTCACAGGCACATGCTTCAGACACAGGCTCAAGGCTCAACCCTCACACCTTCACACTCCCTCTTGAATGTAAACTCAGATGTGCATTTGTTAACTATTGTGGGCTCCTTTGCTCCTATGCACACATATGTACACGTACATATGTGTACACACCTCCTCACATTACCCTATCAGCACTCGTACATGGCCTTGGAAAAACCAGTGTTAAAAAACATGAGTGAACACAGTGTTGATGAATTGTAGAATGTGATAGCCCAACCTTGGTTAGATGCTTAGATAATCTCCTATGTCCCCTTCTACCTCCAGCATTGGGAAAGGGACTGATAGGAGGATTTGGGGATAGTTCTTGGGAACATCTGCACTTAAGGGCTGTTAAAATCTGGAAGCAGAGGCTCGGTGCCTGTGGCTCAATGGAATAAGGCGCCAGCCACGTACACCTGAGCTGGCAGGTTCGAATCTAGCCTGGGCCCGCCAAACAACAATGACGGCTGCAACCAAAAAATGGCCAGGCGTTGTGGCAGGCGCCTGTAGTCCCAGCTACTTGGGAGGCAGAGGCAGGAGACTCCCATGGCACTCTCTCCAGGGTGACAGCTTGAGGCTCTGTCTCAAAAAAAAAAAAAAAATCTGGAAGTAGAGGCTCGGCGCCTGTGGCTCAATGGGTTAAGGCGCCAGCCACATACACCTGAGCTGGTAGGTTCGAATCCAGCCTGGGCCCGCCAAACAACAATGATGGCTGCAACCAAAAAATGGCCGGGCATTGTGGTGGGTGCCTGTGGTCCCAGCTACTTGGGAGGCGGAGGCAAGAGACTTGCTTGAGCCCAGGAATTGGAGGTTGCTGTGAGCTGTGATGCCATAGCACTCTACCCAGGGTGACAGCTTGAGGCTCTGTCTCCAAAAAAAAAATCTGGAAAGCTGGAATTAGTGG